>WNWK01024271.1:0-25000 GCA_009830355.1 Cherax destructor
TTCGGCCACTTCTGCCAGAGTGTCAATCATCGCTCTGTTACTCTCATCATACTCTTGCCTTGGCCTCCTGCTGTTCTGTGGTGGGTTATACATCACTGCAATTACCACCTTGGGACCTCCAGACTGTAGCATCCCTACTATGTAATCCCCAGCTTCTCCTCCGTCTCCTCTCTCCATCTCGTCAAAATCCCATCGGTTTTTGTGTGTGTGTGTGTGTGTGTGTGTGTGGTGTGGTGTGTGTGTGTGTGTGTGTGTGTGTGTGTGTGTACTCACCTAATTGTGGTTGCAGGGGTCGAGACTCAGCTCCTGGCCCCGCCTCTTCGCTGTCTGCTACTGGGTCTCTGCTCTCCCTGCTCCATGAGCTTTATCATACCTTGTCTTAAAACTATGTATGGTTCCTGCCTCCACTATATCTTTCTCTAGTCCATTCCACTTCCTGACTACTCTGTGGCTGAAGAAATGTTTCCTGACATCCCTTTGACTCATCTGAGTCTTCAGCTTCCAGTTGTGTCCCCTTGTTTCTGTGTTCTCTCTGGAACATCCTGTCACTATCTACCTTGTCAATTCCCGCAGTATTTTGTATGTCGTTATCATGTCTCCTCTGACCCTTCTTTCCTCCAGTGTTGTTAGTCCTATTTCCTCAACCTTTCTTCATAAGACAGACCCCTGAGTTGTGGAACTAACCTTGTCGCAAACCTTTGCACTTTCTCTAGTTTCCTTACGTGCTTGACCAGGTGTGGGTTCCAGACTGGTGCTGCATATTCTAGTATGGGCCTGACGTACACGGTATACAGTGTCTTGAACGATTCCTTGTTAAGGTAACGGAACGCTAATCTAAGGTTTGCCAGTCGCCCATATGCTGCCGCAGTTATCTGGTTGATGTGTGCCTCCGGAGACGTGCTTGGCGTTATACTCACTCCAAGGTGTGTGGTGTGTGTGTGTGTGTGTGTGTGTGTGTGTGTGTGTGTGTGTGTGTGTGTGAATGTGTTTGTTTGTTTGTGTGTTTGGTAGTGTTTGTATGTATGTGTGTGTACTCGCCTATATGTGGTTGAAGGGTCGAGTCGAATCACAGCTCATGGGCCCACTTCTTAGCTAGTCGATATCAGGTCCACTCTCTCCTGCTCCAAGAGCCTTATCGTACCTCTACTTAAAGCTATGTATGGATCCTGCCTCCACTACTTCACTTTCCAGATTATTCCACTTCCTGACAACTCTAAGGCTAAAGAAATACTTCCTAACATCCCTGTGGCTCATCTGGGTTTTCAACTTCCAGTTCTGGCCCCTTGTTCCTGTGTCTCATATCTGAAACATTCTAGCCCTGTCCACCTAGTCAAGTCCTCTCAGTATTTTATACGTCGTTATCATGTTCCCCCTATCCTCTTGTGTCATCAGGTTGAGTTCCCTTAACCTCTCCTCATAAGACACACCCCTCAGCTCCAGGACTAGTCTCGTTGCAAACTTTTGCACTTTCTCCAATTTCTTGACATGTTTGACCAGGTGTGGGTTCCATACTGGTGCTGCATACTCCAGTATGGAGCTGACGTACACGGTGTACAGTGTCGTGAATGACTCCTTACTTAGATGTCGAAATGCTATTCTCAGATTTGCCAGGCGCCCATATGCTGCAGCGGTTATTTGATTGATGTGCGCCTCAGGGGACGTGCTCGGTATAATACTCACTCCAAAATCCCTTTCCTTAAATGAGGTTTGCAGCCTTTGATCCCCTAGCCTGTACTCCGGCTGCGGTCTTCTTTATCCCTTCACAAGCTTCTTGACTTTGCACATGGTGGGGTTAAACTTCAGGAGCCTGTCCAGATCCCCTGGTAATCTTACCTGATACTCATTCGTTTGAATTCTCCTCATCAGTTTTACATCATCAGCGAACAGGGACACCTTTGAATCTATTCCTTCCATTATGCCTTTTACATACACAAGAAAGAGCACCAGACCTAGGACTGACCCTTGTGGAACCCCACTCGACACATGCGCCCACTGGGCACTCATCACATACCAACACTGTTGTTTCCTTCTTGTCAGGTATTCCCTGATCCATTGCAGTACTTTCCCTACCATTCCTGCCTGCTCCTCTAGTTTTTGAACCAGTCTCTTGTGTGGTACTGTCTTACAGTCCAAAAGATGCAATCTACTCATCCCTCTCTCCTGTCTTACCCTGTTACCTTGTAGAACTCAAGTAGATCTGTGACACAGGATTTCCCATACCTGAAGCCGTGCTGATTGTTATGTATGAGCCCAATCCTTTCTATGTGCTCAACCACTCTTCTCCTGATAATCTTCTCCATGTCTTTACATACTGTACATGTCAGTGACACTGGTCTGTAGTTTAATGCTGCCTGTCTGTCTCCTTTCTTAAAAATTGGAACTACATTTTCTGTCTTTCACACTTCAGGCAGTTGCCCTGTTTCGATAGATTTATTGAAGATTGTTGTTAGTGGCACACACAGATCCTCTGTTCCCTCTCTCAGAACCCATGGAGAGATGTTATCTGGGCCCACCTCCTTCGAGGTATCTAGTTCACCTAGCGGTTTCTTCACCTCCTCCTCGGTTATGTGCTGGTCCCTACCGTCTCGGTTTGCTGGAAGCATTTCTGTCCCCACTATGAATACTTCTCTAAATTTTGTCGCTCTTAACGATCTCCCCTCCTTCCTTCCTCAGCCTGATTACCTGGTCCTTGACTCTTGTTTTTCTCCTGATGTGACTGTATAACAAATTTGGGTCAGATTCGACTTTTGATGCTATGTCATTCTCGTATTGCCTCTGGGCTTCTCCCCTTATTCCTGTATATTCATTTCTGGTTCTTCTGTTCAACTTCTTGTTTTCTTGAGTCCTTTGCCTTCTATACTTTTTCTATGCTCTTGCACTCTTTGGCCTCTTTACACCTCCAGGTAAAGCTTGGGTTCACTCTGGTCTTCGTGTTGCCCCTTGGTATCTGCTTCTCCTCTGCCTCCCTGCACGTTGTAGTCACTTGTTCCATCATTTTATTTACTGTCTTTCCCTCTAGTTCTCTCTCCCACTGCACCTCTTATAGGAATTACCTCAATTGTGTAGTGCCCTTTTGGAAGTTTGGCTTCTCCCATCCTTCTCTTGCTGCTTCGCTTGGTAACTCTACAAGGTATTGGAAACTCAGGACAACGTGATCACTAGTGTCATGGGCCTTTCATGTGTAATATCCCCTATGTCTGAATTGTTCAAGTGAATACGAGGTTCAGCCTTGCTGGATCACCTCTCTCTTTCTTGTTGTATCCCCAACATGTTGGTGCATGAAGCTTTCCAATACTGTCTCCAGCATCTTAGCCCTCTATTTTTCTAGTCACTCATGTGGCTCTAGGTTTCCCAGTCAATTTCTTTGTGATTGAAATCCCCCATGACGAGTAACTCCAATAGGTTTGTGACGCAGGATTTCCCTTCCATGAAGCCGTGCTGGTTGTCATGTATGAGTCCGTTCCTTTCCAGGTGCTCCATCACTCTTCTGACAATCTTTTCCATAACTTTGCATGCAATACATGTCAGTGACACTGGTCTGTAATGTGGTGCAACCTGTCTACCTTCTTAAAAATCGGGATTACATTTGCTGTGTACCTAACAATACCTACAACCATCATCTCCACCAGTCTCCTGTACCTACATATAGCATCTCCACCAGTCTCCTGTACCTACATCTAGCATCTCGACCAGTCTCTCCCTATCAACCCTCTCCAGTACTCTTGTAGAACATTATCGTCATCACGTCTTCCTCTCTAGTGCCTTCCCTCTTATCTCGGACCCCTGTGCCACCCATTCCTCTTAATGAAAGGCAGTATTTCACGGTGGCTGAAACAGTCGACTGTCCGACCTTGACACCTGGTGTAAAAGTCCATATTTGAGTGCCTCGCTGTTTGCACTTCAAAAATTCTTATCGTCTGTACTTATTTCATTTTTTTTTTTTTTGAAGAGGGGAGTTGTGGCACGTTTTAATTACTTATTTTTTTTTTTTGCTAATAGACGATAACCTCAAGTAACCTAAATAACGTAGATCTGAAAATTTACACAAAAGAGTATGTAAGAAATCGACTTAGGGGTCAGAACGATGGGTTGGTGGTGTAGCAAGTGATGTGTACGTACAGTGGTGGCTGTAATGTTGTCAGCTCGCCCGTGCCTCACTGCTGGTGCTCTAGCATAACAAGGCAACAGAATTGACCATCTTTAAACACATATCGTTATTTAAATTATAAAACTGCTTCTCTCCTCGGCATCTTCCTCCTCCACTCTTTATCTTCTCCACAACCTCAGCATGTATGCCAGTGATACAAGAATGTAGGTTAATGCAACCTGTCTGTACCCATTCTTAAACACTGGGACAATTATTGCTGTCTGTCCCCATTTCTAAACGCTGGGACAATACTTGCTGTCCGTCCCCATTTCTAAACGCTGGGACAATACTTGCTGTCCGTCCCATTTCTAAACGCTGGGACAATACTTGCTGTCTGTCCCCATTTCTAAACGCTGGGACAATACTTGCGGTCCGTCCCCATTTCTAAACGCTGGGACAATACTTGCTGTTTGTCCCCATTTCTAAACGCTGGGACAATACTTGCTGTCTGTCCCCATTTCTAAACGCTGGGACAATACTTGCTGTCTGTCCCCATTTCTAAACACTGGGACAATACTTGTTGTCTTCCATATCTCTGGCAGTTGCCAAGTATAAATTACAAATTTGTTTTTTGGTGCTTTAAAACCTCTTTTCCGAACCCGTGGAGATACTTTGTCTCATCTAATTACCTTAAAAGCATCCAATCAGTTCTGAAGTTTCTTTAGCTACTTTTCTGTTACGTATATTGTTCAGTAACTGTTGATGCAGCTTTGTTTTTGACTGTGTTGTGTCTCTGTTTATGCTGAGAACACTTCACATAGTTTGTTCACCTCCTCCCAGACTTCCTCTTCAGTTTTTTTATACAAGGTTTGACAAGGTTAGGTTAAGGATTCCTAACTTTATTTATAAGCTAAGAGCTGTTACCTACATCAGCTCATTTGAAAGACATTTTATTGTTATGGACATACAGATATAGGACAGGATGAGGTTGGAGCCATCTGTGGGCCAGGGAAACTCATTTGATCAACTGACTTTATGTTCGTACATGCTGTAGGAACATGTTCCAGACTCGAGTCATCCTAGGAAGTGATGTTCTGGAGAAGGGTACAGTCAGAGTGTAGTTGCTGCTTGCTGCCCGTCTTGTGGTGTGAAGCTCACTTCTCGCTGTCCTCGGAGTGTAGCCAAGTGTGGTATTTTGACAATATTGGCCTTGTACATTACAGTAAGGCCACCCTCGTTCCTTCTATGTTGAAGGCTCTGCTGAAATGACAGATCTGTCTAGGTTGGGTCCAGGCCAGAGATGGGTCGTCTTGCTCTGTTCTCTATTCTGTAAAGAAGTCGCAGATGGTAGGGAAAGCAGTCCAAGAAAGTAAATACTCAAGGTGTGAGCGTACTTGTGCCCCGCACAGAATATTGCAACCTCTACTGTCAAGCAGAATGCAAGATACGTCGAAGTGCTGTAAGCTCCTCGTGAACTCTACATCCTTCTTTAGTCTTGTTTACCCCTTTTATTTTTGCTATCGTCTTCCTCCTGATATGATATGGCTGTGTAACAGTTTCGGTTCTAATCTGGGTACCGTTACTGTGTCATTCTTAAATTGTGTCTCAGCTTTCTCCCCACCTGCTTATACCTGCCTCTTCTCTGTGCACTTCTCTTTAGTTGTCTTTCATTGTCTGTAGTTGTCTCGTCCTCTGCGCTTCTGGCTTTTGCCTTTTGCATCTTCGTGTGACTCTCTGGATCTCTCTGTTTTCACTATTACCTTTTCTTCTGAAATGACGAGGGAAAAAGATTAGTGGTGCAATGATTTACCTGTACAGAAAAGAACATTGTCCATAGAGGCAAAGAGGAATTGTATGAGAGTATTGTGGTGCCAACACTCTTGTATGGGTGTGAAGCATGGGTTGTAAATGTTGCAGCAAGGAGGAGGCTGGAGGCAGTGAATGTCGTGCTGAGGGCAATGTGGTGTGAATATTATACAGAAAATCTGTAGTCTGGAGATTAGAAGGAGGTGCAGCATCACTAAAAATATTATTCCGAGGTCTGAGAAGTGGTTGTTGAGGGGATTCGGGCATTTAGAGAGGATGGAACAAAAAAGGATGACTTGGAGCGCCCAAAATTTTTAGTGGAGCCAAGGCAGGGTGGGGGTCGTCCTAGGGAAAAGGGTGGAGGGAGGGGTAAAAATTTTGTGGAAGTTCGTAGACATGCGGAAGTGTAAGAGGACCTATTACCTTGTCATAGAACCATGCTGGCCTTGTCATAGAACCATGCTGGCTTGTCATAGAACCATGCTGGCCTTGTCATAGAACCATGCTGGCCGTCATGTATGAGTCTGTTACTTCTAGGTGCTCCACCACTCTTCTCCTGATAATCTTCTCCATAACTTTGCATACTATACATGTCAATGGCACTGGTCTCTAGTTTAGTGCTGCCTTTTTATCTCCTTAGCGTGGTAGTAGTGGTGGTACGGTTTGATGAGGGGAAATTGTGGTTATAATATTGGTGGTAGTTGTGATGGTAGTGTTGGGCAATGTAATACTTGTGTAGTGTTGTACAGGTGATGGGGGTTTTATAGTCATGGGCCTTGGTATGGTGACGTCACGGGCTCCCTAGACCAGCCGGCTCGCTGACAACAACAATCATCATCTGGTAGACCCAGAGATGAGAGGGACAGGCAGGCTGGGCTCTCCCAAATTTACCCATAATAACGCCCCCTAAAACCCATGACTGTATCCTTCGATACCAACCTTTCCAAGAACCCCCGAAATTGGGAAGGTGGTAATGATTTGGGAGTAGTATGGTGGTAATGGGAAATGATGGGGGGGGGGTAGTAGTGGAAGTGGTGGTAGTGGTAGTAGTGTGGTAGTGGAAGTGGTGGTAGTGGTGGTAGTGGTAGTGGTAAATTTTGGTAGGGAAGTGGTGGTAGGGAGAGTGGGAGTGGAAGGGGGGTGGGGGTAGAAAGGGGGAGTGGAAATGGTGGTAGTAGTGGAGGGGAGTGGTGGTAGTGGTAGTGGTGGTAGTGGTAGTGGTAGTGGTGGTAGTGGAGTGGTGGTAGTGGTGGTAGTGGTAGGGTGGAGGGGGGTAGTGGTATAAGTGGGGAGTGGTGGTGGTGGGGGTGGTAGTGGTAGTGGTGGTAGAGGTAGTGGTATAAATGGTAGTGGTGGTGGTAGTGGTGGTGGTGGTAGTGGTAGTGGTGGTGGTGGTAGTGGTAGTGGTGGTGGTTTTTTAAAACAGGTGAAAGGGTCACCGCCTTCCCCCCCCCCCACCCCCCCGGGCCCCCACCCCCCCTGCTTCCCCCCCTACCTTTGTTGTTGTTGGTTTTTGTTGTTGTTGTTTTTAGTTTTAGTATCCCTTTGGTTCGTTGTTGTTGCTTCTGCCCCAGTATCCTGTTGTTTTTGTTACTTCTAGTTCCCCCTATCCTGTTGTTGTTGCTGTTCTTGTTGGGGGGTTTTTAGTTCTAGTATCCGGGTTTTTGCTGTTGTTGTTGTTGTTGCTTCTAATTCTGTAGTCTGTTGTTGTTGCTGTTGTTGTTGTTGTTGCTTCTAGTTTTAGTATTCTGCTGTTGTTGCTGTTGTTGTTGTTGCTTTTTAGTTCTAGTATACTGTTGTTTTTCCTGTTTTTGTTGTTGTTCTAATTCTAGATTTCTGTTGTTGTTTCTGTTGTTGTTGTTGCTTCTAATTCTAGTATTCTGTTGTTGTTGTTGTTTTTGGGCTTCTAGTACTAGTATCCTGCTTTTTGCTGTTGTTTCTAGTTCTAGTATCCTGCTGTTGTTTTTTTTACCGGGGTTTTACCTGGAAAATTTCCCGGGGGTAAACCCCCCCGGGGCCCCGGTCTGTGACCGGTCTCATGTTGGACCAGAGCCGACCCCAAAGGCTGTTACTGCTGGCCGCACGCGCCCAAGAGAGACGCCCGGCTGGTCAGGTACCGACTTTAGGTCCCTGCCCATCCTTTGGACAGCCAGGGGCTTGTTGGTAACCCCGCTTTTTTGCTGGGAGGCAGTTAAACAATTTTGGGGCCCCCTGACACTTATTGTGTTGCCCCTCAACGTGCTAGTGGCACCCCTGCTCTTCTTTGGGGGGATGCATCGCCTGCCGAGTTTTTTTGCTTTCGTGGGGAGGATTTTCGTGTGCAAGTTTGGTACTAAGCCCTCGAAAATTTTTCCCATGTGTATATAACAATGTATCTCCCCGCCTGCGTTCTAGGGGTACAGGTTTAGGAACTTAAAGCTTTCCCCAGTAATTGGGTGGTTTATAGTTATGCTGTTGTTTCTAGTTCTGTATCCTGCTGTTGTTGCTTTTTTTCTAGTTCTAGTATCCTGTTGTTGTTGGTAAGATAAGATTTTCTTGGTTTTTTAAACCCCCGGAGGGTTACCCCCCAGAATAACCAAGAAAGTCATGCGTCATCGAGGACTGTCTGTCTTATTTCCATTGGGGTTTCCCCAATCTTGTCCCAGGATGCCCCCCACCAGTCGACTAACACCCAGGTACCTATTTTCTGCTAGGTGAACATGACAACAGGTGTAAGGAAAAACATCGAAATGTTTCCACCGCCGGGAATCAACCCCGGCCCCCCGTGTGTGGGGGCCCCAGCCACCAGGCCCCGGGCCACAGCCCCAGGACACCCGGCCCCGGGGCCCCAGCCACCAGGACACCAGGCCCGGCCACAGCCACCAGGACACCGATCTGTTGCTTCTGGGTTTTGTATCCTGTTGTTGTTGTGATTGCTGTTGCTTCTAGTTCTAGTTCCTGTTGTTGTTGTTATTGCTGTTGCTTCTAGTTTAGTATCTTTTTTTGTTCCTGTTGCTGCTGTTGGTTTTGTTTGTTTGCTCTGTTGTTGCCGTTGTTTTTTTCCTTTTTTTGTTGGTCTTGCCGTTTTGTTATTGTTCCCGTTGTTGCTTTTACTCTTGTCATTCTTCATGTTGTTGTTATTGCCGTTGTTTTTATTCATGCCGTTGTTGTTATTGGTATTGCTGTTGTTGTTCCTGTTATTCTGGCTGTTGTTGTTGCTGTTGTTCTTTTTCCTGCTGCTGCTATTGTTGCTGTTGATTATGTTGATGTTTTAATTATTGATGACGTTGTTATCGTAGTTACTGTTATAAAGTCTTCTTTATTTGTTCCTCCTTCATTTGTTCTTTCTGTTGTTATTTGTACTGTTTGCTGTTATTGTTTCGGCTGTTATTTCCACAGTTTCTCCTTGTCATTTACATCATTGTTTTGCTTATCTTTCCCACCTGTTGCTGTTGTTTTTTTGTTACCGTTGTTCCATTATTATCATTTCTGTTATTATTCCGATAACTATTGCTCATCCCCTTGTTAGTCTGGATTTTTACTATTTTTTTTTAGTTTTGCGACGCTGCAGTGACACTCAAAATTCTTTTTTAAATGCATCTTATTGTTTGTAAATGTTGGTATGGTGAATAACACACACACACACACACAGTGAAGAGGCGGGGGCCCGGAGCTGTGACTCGACACCTGCAACCACAACTTGCATGAAAGAATCAAGGAGACATCGCCAGACATAATAGCACTCACAGAAACAAACTTTCTGGATAATAATAGATGCAATCTTTCCACCTGGATATCAGATCCTGAGGAAAGATGGAGGAGCAGAGGGGGGAGGAGTTGCACTGCTCATTAAAAACCGGTGGGGATTTGAAGAAATGGAAGAAATTGATGGAATGGGCGAAAGAGACTACACAGTAGGAACAATCCAGTCTGGGCGCCCTAAGGTGGTAATTTGCAGTGATGTACAACCCTCCACAAAACTGCAGGAGGCCAAGAGAAGAATACGAAGAGAGCAACAGAGCGATGATGAACACAAGAGCCGAGAAGGCCAGAAGAGCTCACATGTTTAAAGCAAAGTTACTAGTTATGGGTGATTTCAGTCACAAGGAGACTGACTGGGAATTTTAAACCCCAGGGATAAAACAGAAGGGCCAAGATGATGGATGGGTTTTGGGAAAACCTCATGCATCAACTTTTAAGGACACTACCAGAGAAAGAGGTGGGATAAAACCCCCAAAACTGGACCTAGTATTCCCCTTTGAGTACTTCGGACATTGCGGCTATCACTTAAAAGGCTCCTTGGAGCTAGTGATCATGTGGTTCTGTGCTTTGAATACATAGTTGAGCTACAAGGGGAGGGGCGGGAATAGGACGGGGGGCCCAAACTAAAAAAGGGGTGACAACACAGGCATGGGGAACCCCCTCCAAGACGTTTAGTGGGAAAAGAAATTCCAGGAAAACCAGTAAAAGAAATGATGGACTCGGGACAACAAAATGCAAGGGGGCAGAGGAGGGTTTGTTCCCGGGAAACAGAAGTAATGGGAAGACCAGAACGAGTCCTTGGTTCCCCCAAAAAAGTAGGGGAGGCAAAAACAAGTGCACTAGAGTGGGAAAACCCGAAAAAAAAAGGACCCAGGAAAATAAAGAGATTGGCCGAAAAGTAAAAAAACGAATATGCACAGATAAAAAGGGGAGGCTCAGCGACAATACGAAAATGACATAGCATCGAAAGTCAAGTCTGCCCCAAAGCTGTTGTATACCATCAGAAGGAAAACAATAGTCAAGGACCAGGTAATCAGGCTGAGGAAGGAAGGTGGGAGTTCACAAGAAATGACCAAAAAGTATGTGGGGGCTCAACATGAGATTTAAAAAGTATTTACAGTGGTGACAGGAAGGACTCCAGGAAGTCAGAATAGGGAGGTACACCAAAAAGGGGATATACCAAAAAGGGGGATGAAATACACACAACCGAGGAGGTGAAGAAGCTGCTATGGAAATTGATACCCCAAAGGCGGGGGGACCCGAAACATCTTCCATGGGTCCCAGAGAGGGCAACTACCTGAGGGATGGAAGATGGCAAAAGTAGTCCCAATTTTTTAAAAAAGGAGACAGATACGAGGCGTTAAACTACAGATATTTGTCACGACGGGATGTATGCAAAATCATGGAGAAGATTATCAGGAGGAGAGTGGTGGAGCCCCTAGAAAGAAACAAAAATAGACGACAACCAGCACGGTTTCAGGAAGGAAAATCCTTTTCACAAAACTACTGGGTTTTATGACAAGGTAATGGAAGTAAGACACGAGAAAGAGGGTGGATAGATTGCATTTTTTATAAGAAGCCTTTTACACAGTTCCTCACAAAGGGTTTAAAGCAAAAGCAAAAGGGTCACTGCATAACAGAAAAGGCACTGCAATGGATCAGAGAATACCTGACAGGAAGCAACAACGAGTCAAGATACATGACGAGGTGTAATAGTGGGCGCCTGTGATGGGAGGGTTCCACAGGGGTCAGTCCCAGGATCTGTGCTGTTTTTTTTATGTGAAAATGACAGAAAAGGAAGACTCAGGCAAAATTTTTGTCAGGGGGAATTTCAACACCCAAGAGATTGACTGGCAAAATCTGGAGCCACTTGGGAGCCCAAAGAGACATGGGGGGAAAAAAGATGCCCAACATGTTAGGGATACAACCAGAGAGAGAGAGGGAAAATGAATCAGGAAGGCTGGATCTCGTATTCACCTTAAGCATTTTCAGACACAGAGGATATTCCCTTAGGAGCCCCTCGACGTTAGTGATCACGTGGTCCAGAGTTTCGATTACATAGTAGAGTTAACAGTGGAAGTGAAGCAGCCCCAAAAAAAGAAGGGAAAGCCAAATTTAAAAAACGGAACTACACAAGTATGAGGCAATTCCTGTATAAGGTGCAATGGAAAAATAACTGAAAAAAAGACATTAAATGAAATAACGCAACACGTGACAACAAAATGGAGCGCGGTAGAAGTTCTTCCAAGGGAACGCAAAAACAATAGGGGGACCAAAGTGAGCCCATAGTTTACCCAAGAGGTGTGAAGAGGACTAATTTTACAGCAAAATCATTCAGAGAAGCTTTAATTAGGCTAAAAATTTAAAAAATTTTCCAAAGCCTATCATTCTCAGTCCCAAGGCGCGTTAGAAAAGGGTTTTACCAAATCTTTAAAAAATATGATACGTACGAATTGCATACATTTTCCCACAAGCCGGGGGGAATCGCTTCCTCTGTAGCTATTTGCAATGCGAGAAACTGTGCAGGAATCAACTGGGTACAGTTCTTTTCCCAGCTTCTTGGGGGCTGAAAAAGTTCCTCAGCACCCATAGAAAAACTATCAGTTAGCTGGACCACCTGGTACCGTACATACAGTTGCTGTCTTGTGGCACAAGTATCACCGAAGGTCACCAGTGGGTTTCCCGGGAGATGTCTCCCAAACTGTGCGGCAGTCCGAGGAGCACCAGTTCTGTCTCTAACAAAAAGGGCAAGGGGCCCCCGTAAAGGGAAAATCAGACGCTCAATCTCAAAACTGGTCATCTTGGGCCCCTGAAAGCGGTCTGGCTTTCTGACATCTAGAATGACTCTTTTTTTTTTAGAAAGAAGGACACTCCTGAAACCTTGCTCGAAAACAAGAAAAGTTGGTTGTAGTGGATCTATAATTTTTAACAAGTAGAACACAAAAGTAGTAGTCAACAGAGTAAAGTCTGAGGTAGCTAATTTAAAAGCTCTGTTCCACAAGGCACAGTACTGCTCCCATCCTGTTCCTCATCCTCATATCGGACATAGACAGGGATATAACCACAGTGCCGTGTCTTCCTTTGCAGATGACACCCGATCTGTATTGTCCACCTTGAAGACACTGCAAGACTCCCAAACAGACATAAACCAAATCTTTAAATGGGCTGCAGAAAACAATATGAAGTTCAATGATGAGAAATTTCAATTACTCAGATACAGAAAACGTGAGGGGAAAATTTAAAAACTCATCGGATACAAAACAATTCCAACCACACAATGAGCGAAAACTTAATGTCAAAAACCCAGTGATCATGTCAGAGGATCTCACTTTCAAAGGGCCATAACACCGTAGCAATCGCATCACTAGAAAAAAGACAGGATGGATAATGAGAACCTTCAAAACCAGGGGTGACAAGCCCATGTTGACACTTTACAGATCGCTTGTTCTATCTAGGCTGGAATATTGCTGCACACTAACGCATCTTTCAAGGCAGGTGAAATTGCTGACCTAGAAAATGTGCAGAGAACCTTTAACCCTAACTCGATAAACCACCTCAATTCGGGAACCGGAAGTTTCTAAACCTGTACTCCCTAGAACGGAGGCGGGGGAATACATTGTTATACAACATCTTCACCAGGTGCCAGATTAACCAGGCTGTGATGGATATGTGGGGGAGCAGGCCTCCAACAGCAACAGCCTGGTTGACCACAACACCAGACTAACCTGGCCCATGGCCCCGGGGTCCGAAGTAGTGAGGCTCTCGAAACTCTTCAAAGGTATATCAAAGGTAAAAGGGATATATTAGAAAAAATTGGATGGATAATGAGAACCTTCAAAACTAGGGATGCCAATCCCATGATTTCTCTTCAAATCGCTTCTCTCTAGGCTGGAATACTGCTGTACACTAAGGCAGGCGAAACTGATGACCTGGAGAGTGTACAGAGAACTGTCCGCAGGTATAAGTAAGATAAAGCGCCTAAATTAATGGGAAACGGTTTAAACCCTTTTATTTGTATTCCCTGGAAAAAAGGGAGAAAGATATATGAAAATTTACACTTGTAAAACCCTAGAGGAAATAGTAAAACTTGCACACGAAAATCACTCCTATGAAAAAAAAAGACTCGGCGGAGATGAAACTTTCCCCCAATGAAAGCAGTGGTCCCCGAGTACATGAAAACAAAAAATAATTCCAGCC
This sequence comes from Cherax destructor, assembly GCA_009830355.1. Lineage (NCBI taxonomy): Eukaryota > Metazoa > Arthropoda > Malacostraca > Decapoda > Parastacidae > Cherax > Cherax destructor. The sequence goes on from WNWK01024271.1 coordinate 13,832, forward strand.
CAAGATTTTCCCAACTGCCCCCAGCATACATAAGAGGGATTACCAATAGACCCCTGGCTGTCTTCAAGAAGGCACTGGACAGGCACCTAAAGTCAGTACCTGACCAACCCCCTGGGTTCGTACGTCAGTTGCGTGCGGCCAGCAGTAAAAACCTGGTTGATCAGCCCTGACCACCACTGGCCTTCCAGCCCGAGCCGCGGGGGCGTTGACCCCAAACCCTCTCTAGGTATACTCCAGGTAATAATAATAATAATAATAATAATAATAATAATAATAATAATAAAAAAAAATAATAAAAATAATAATAATAATAATAAAACATGGGTGGTATTTTAAAGAGACAGAGACCAGGTCTTACACTCCAAACAACTCAGTAATTTAATATTGTTTATATCATTATTTTTTGTTGGCTGTTAATTTCCTGGTGTGTAATACTGCCTGGCTTAAGTGTGCCCACAACAAGGTCCAAACTACTACTTACTGTAGTGTCACCAAGTTGATCGAAAACCCCTGATTACATCACCTTAATAAATATGTTTGTTACCTGTTGGGCCCCCCCTGTTACCTCCCGCCCCCCCCGTCCTGGGGTAACTCCGGGGGTTTTGTTGGAGTGGGTTTTTCCTAGGGTTAGATGCCTGTTCTCTGGGGGTATATTTGGTCCTCCCACAGGGTGCTGCCCCCCTCAACTCCACCACCCCCTTTTACAGTATCATATTGAGGATATTTCCCTTTCTTCTGTATTTGCCGGCCTTTTTTTTCCAGTAATTCAGAACGTAAAAAATTTTTACTATATGGATCGTGTTATGTTAATAAAAAATAAGACCAAATAGTTCTAATGTCTGTGATTGCGCGCTCTATGAAATAACGTGATCTTATCCCCGATAGGGAAATTTATAAAGATGGTGACTGAATAGTTTGATATCTTTATTATGCACCCCCTACCCATCCTGTGGGCGGTAGTCAAAGATTACAGAGGTACATAATGGGGCCAGGGACTGGGCCTCAAAATTTGATGGCTGAGCAAGTTACAAAGGTAATGAACTCAGATGGTCAAATCATGACAAGTTACAAAGGTATTTGCAGATTACAGAGGTATATATGGGTCCAGAGACTGGGCCCCAAAGTTTTGATAGCTGAACAAGGTACAATGGTAATTAATTCACTATTTTCAAGGTAATGTCATGTAAGTAAATTTACTTACGTCGTACATGGTTGCACTCATGAACAAAAAAAGCAATGAGCAATCTATTAGTCTACACCCAGCCACAACTGTAATGAGTTATTGGGCAAATTTTAATTGTTGGGACTGAATAAACAGAGGAACAGACGGGGATCGAACCATGGTCCATGTGTATATCAGGTAAACGATGTAACCACTCAGCCAGAGAGCTTACAATAGGGTATACCTTTGATATATACCTTTTAAGAGTTTGGGAGTTTATCTACTCTCTGAGCCCTGCCATGGGCCAGGCTCGTCTGGTGCTCTGGTCAACCAGGCTGTTGCTGCTGGAGGCCCGCTGCCACACATATCCATCACAGCCTGGTTGATCTGGCACCCGATGAAGATATTTGTCCAGTTTCCTCTTAAAAGGCTTCTACACTGGTTCCAGCCGTGTTTCTGATATCTTCTGGTAAGATGTTGAATAGTCTGGGACCCCGGATGTTGATACAGTGCCCCCTTATTATCCCCACGCCCCCCTGCCCCTCACTGGGTTTATTTTACACTTCCTCCCATATCTCTCACTCCAGTATGTTGTTATGGCAGTGTGCAGATTTGGGACCAGACCCTCGAGTACTATCCAAGCAGCCTCACTGCTACTTGTGCATCCCTGACGCTAACTCTGAACTCTCATCCAGCAACTCCAGAAGCTTTAGTGGTACGTCTGTCCTCTTTCCCCCTCAAATTTATGTAGTCCATGAACCCAACAAAATTCATAATGAATGACTCGATGAATTAATACAATAATGAGCGGGGACATGTGGTTATGCATCATTCTCAAGTTCCCCTCCATTTTCCCGGTTATTCATTGGCAGTCGTTAATTTATGTTAGTGTATAACAATACTGCGACAGTTGATTTAGTTACTGTTATAATACGAATTACGATACAAATATAATCTGATACACGAACATGTTCAGAACAAGACCACTTAATATACAAAGCATGTCGAAAAAAACTTACATACTTCTTAATATCTAGTGCTAGTATGTGATTATAATGGTAAGTAATGTGTTGCTGTACTGCGTAAACAAAGTGTTGCTGTACTGCGTAAACAAAATGTTGCTGTACTGCGTAAACAAAGTGTTGCTGTACTGGGTAAACAAAGTGTTGCTGTACTGGGTAAACAAAGTGTTGCTGTACTGGGTAAACAAAGTGTTGCTGTACTGCGTAAACAAAGTGTTGCTGTACTGCGTAAACAAAGTGTTGCTGTACCGTAAACAAAATGTTGCTGTACTGCGTAAACAAAGTGTTGCTGTACGCGTAAACAAAGTGTTGCTGTACTGCGTAAACAAAGTGTTGCTGTACTGGGTAAACAAAGTGTTGCTGTACTGGGTAAACAAAGTGTTGCTGTACTGGGTAAACAAAGTGTTGCTGTACTGGGTAACAAAGTGTTGCTGTACTGGGTAAACAAAGTGTTGCTGTACTGCGTAAACAAAGTGTTGCTGTACTGCGTAAACAAAGTGTTGCGCTGCGTAAACAAAGTGTTGCTGTACTGCGTAAAAAGTGTTGCTGTACTGGGTAAACAAAGTGTTGCTGTACTGGGTAAACAAAGTGTTGCTGTACTGGGAAAACAAAGTGTTGCTGTACTGGGTAAACAAAGTGTTGCTGTACTGGGAAAACAAAGTGTTGCTGACTGCGTAAACAAAGTGTTGCTGTACTGGGAAAACAAATGTTGCTGTACTGGGAAAACAAAGTGTTGCTGTCTGGGTAAACAAAGTGTTGCTGAAATTAAACAAAGTGTTGCTGTACTGGGTAAACAAAGGTTGCTGACTGCGTAAACAAAGGGTTTACTGCGTAAACAAAGTGTTCTGTACTGGGTAAACAAAGTGTTGCTGTACTGGGTAAACAAAGTGTTGTTGTACTGCGTAAACAAAGTTTGCTGTACTGGGTAAACAAAGGTTTTTTACTGCGTAAACAAATGTTGCGTCAGTGAAATTTATTCTTTCCCAATTTAAAAGTGGTTGTGGTTGATTCCAAAGATGCGCAAGAGAAGATAGCAGTTGATGCAGCAAGAAGACTAGCAGTTGATGCAGCAAGAAAGACTAGCAGTTGATGCAGCAAGAAAGACTAGCAGTTGATGCAGCAAGAAGGCTAGCAGTTGATGCAGCAAGAAAGACTAGCAGTTGATCAGCAAGAAGACTAGCAGTTGATGCAGCAAAAAGGTCAGTTGATGCAGCAAGAAGACTAGCAGTTGATGCAGCAGAGAAGACTAGCAGTTGATGCAGCAGAAAGATACGTTGATGCAGCAAGAAGGCTACAGTTGATGCAGAAAGGGAAGACTAAGTTGATGCAGAAAAGAAGACTACAGTTGATGCAGCAAGAAGACTAGCAGTTGATGCAGCGAAGACTAGCGTTGATGCAGCAAAGAAGGCTAGAGTTGATGCAGCAAGAAGGCTAGCAGTTGATGCAAAGAGAAGTTGATGATGAAGAATTTAACACTGCTCAATGAGGCTCCTTCTTGACGTATCGGAAAATTACTGATAATTTAAATAAATTTATATCAGATAAATGAGGTACTTTTTTAAGGTTTTTAGTTTTAGGAAATTTTTGGTATTTACAGTCAGTTACCTGATAAAATTTTTAAAGAAAGATTTAAAGATTTTTTCCACGTTTTATTAAACATTGAAAAAGGGGGAATTTTTGGTCCTTTAAATAGAAAGTTCCATACTTTGGGCCTTTTTTTGCGGGGGTTTTTTAAAACCCTTTTTATATGCATGGGTTTTTGAAGATCTTTTATATGCATGGGTCTTTTATATACATTGATTTTTTTAAAGGCCTTTTATATGCATGGGTTTTGAACATCTTTTATATGCATGGGTTTTAAAGAGAGTGAATCGAACTGGTATATAAAAGAGATACTTGTTCCTTGTATTGTTTTGTGTGTCCTGTTGCAACTCAACAGAGTTTAAGTTCTTGTTTAATGTTTTATGATTTTCTGTAACGTGTGGCATGTAGGAGTACGTTATTTTTTATCCGGTGTATGCCACGCACCCATAAAAAGGCATCCCCTCCCGACCGCTACTAAGGGATGTTGTGGGGGGATGTTGTAGACTCGTGAATAACATTGAAAACCTTACCTCAAGTCTCGCCCCTCGTAGTTATCACTGTCTTTCTTGATTCCAAAACTTGCTTTTCAAATTTTAGTGAAGGAAACGGGAATTACTTTCCGGCCTGGTTCGTCATTTTTTTCTAGTTTGTCATGCTACAACCGGTGTGCGGGGCCCCTGGGGCTACATCAGTTTGTAATACTAGCATGAAATACTTTCTACAAGAAGTACAGTATCATTGTTAAATGTAGTTGTCCTTGTGACAGTAGAACTTCAAAAACAAGAGTAAACTTGACATAGACAGACCCGACAACTGCCCGTCTTATCTGTCAATGGTCAGACTATATTAATGGTGGTCAGACAATGTTAATTTTATCGATCACAAAAAAGTTGGGCCCTTTGGGCTGGTGGGAAAGCTCTCGCTTCACCGGCGAGGGCCGGGGTTTGATTCCCCGCCAGGGCAGAAACATTGGGCGGTTTTTTCACCTGTTGTCTTGTTCCCCATCAGTAAAATGGGTACCGGGGTTAGTCGACTGGTGGATCGCATCCCGGACATGACCTAATCTGCCCGAAATCTCCCGCATAACAAGGACTTTCTATATATAGTATGTCACTGATGTGACATACCATGTATACCATGTACATGTACTTGTAGTAAATAAAGATATATATTAGATTTGGCCACAACGCCTGTGACCAACCTCGCTTAATGCCAGCTCGTCTTTTTTCTCTAATCTTTCCATTTCTCCCCAGTCTGATTTAGGGGTTAATTTTAAAGTGATTACCTTTTTGCACTTCCTAAAAAAAATATTGTTGCATTTCTACATTTTAATTCTGAAAGTTAAAATTTTTTATTATAAGCGACAAGTGTATAACGTCCCAGAGAGTATTAACCAGTACATTACACCCCGTGTTATTCAAGGCAAATATTATATTGCTTTAAAAAAAGAGCAAACACTAAGACATATTAAAAAACGTTTGGTCCTGAGATCGAAAGTGATCAAGTCCCAGGACGAAACTTTCTAATAAATATGGCCCAGTGCTTGCTTTTAGTTAGTTTAATATCTTTATTTGCATCATTCCCATAGTGTGGGGGTATCAAAAAAATTCAGAGGTAAAATGGGTAGGGACTGGACCCCAAAATATTGATAGCTGAACAAGTTACAAAAGGGAATGAAATTTACATGTCTATAGCTTTTGGAGAGCTCCTGGGGGAGTTTCGGGAGTCAACGCCCCCGCTGCCCGGTCAGTGACCAGGCCTCATGGGGGATCAGGGGCCCGATCAACCAGGCTGTTACTGCTGGCCGCACGCAACTCGACGTACGAAAACAGCCCGGCTGGTGGTACTGACTTTAGGTGCCTGTCCAGCCTTTTGAAGACAGAGAGGTCTTTGGTAATCCCCCTTTTGGGAGTGATCATGTCGGAAGATTCCCTTCAAAGACCATAACATTGTATCAATCGCATCTGCTAGAAAAATGACAGGATGGATAAGAGAACTTTCAAAACTAGAGATGTCAAGCCCAGACACTCTTCAGGTCCTTGTTCTATCTGGCTGGAATATTGCTGCACACTAACTGCCCTTTCAAGGCAGGTAAAATTTGGGACCAGAAAATGTACAGAGAACCTTCATGGCATGCATAACTGCGATAAAACACCTAAATTACTGGGCGCTTAAATTTCCCAAAACCTGTACTCCCTGGAACGCAGGGGGGGAATCATTATATACACTTGGAAAATCCTAGGGGGATTAGTTAAACTTGCACACGAAAATAACTCCTATGAAACAAAAAGACTCGGGACGATGCAACACCCCCCAATGAAAAGCAGGTGTGCCACTAGCACGATGAACAACACAATAAGTGTCAGGGGCCCAAGCTGTTCAACTGCCTCCCAGCATACAAAAGGGGGATTACCAATGACCCTGGCTGCCTTCAAGAGGCCTGGACAGGCACCAAAGTCGTACCTGACCAACTGGGCTGTGGTTGTCGTCGGTTTGCGAGAGGAACAGTAACAGCCTGGTTGTCAGGGTCTGATTCCACCATGCTGCCGGTCACAGACCGGGGCCCGGGGGGGTTGACCCCCCAAACCCCTCCAGATATACCCAGGTATAGTTGGAGTGAGTGGGGCAGTAGAGTCACCCTCATCCCTTGTATTATTCCCCCACACACCACTCCTCCACTAATTGACCCCACTTACTTAAACATGCGCCTCTGATCAATATATGACTATTGCTCCCGTTTTCTCTATGTTGGATCAATATTTAAAAATTTTCAGGCGAAGCCCAAAGATTTGTAATTTGTCAATTATTATTATAATCAAAAAAAGGGTAAACCAAAATTTTTCAATTATATTTGACTCCTTTGAGTTTAATATGTGTGTTTGTGTAACATCTTTTTTGCTTTAAAACGTAAATCATATTTTCGACTACTCTAGGCTTATTCACGTGTGTTTTGCGGTACGGCCCAGTTAGTTTAATATCTTTTTTGCACCCCATACCAAGCCCCAGAAACTCCCCTTACTACATCTCATAATAATAATAATAATAATAATAATAATAATAATAATATAATATCTTTATTTTACAAGTACATTACATGGTATACAGGCCCAGCTGACATCAGTGACATCTACTATATGAAAGTCCCCTTTTTATGTGAGCATTTCCCTTTTAGTGTCCTAGGATGCGACTCACCCAGTCGATCAAGGGACCCATTTTGCTGATGGGGAACATAGACAACAGGTGTAAGAAACACGCCCAATGTTTCTGTGGGAATCGAACCTAGGCCCTCGCCGGGGAAACGGGCTTTAGACCAGACCACCAGAGCCCTTTTTTTCTCAACAAGTGTTTGTTATCTTTCCAGTAGATGATACAGCACTGCACTTATGTAAAGATTCTTGTGAGAACATAAATGCTGCAGTGATGCCCCCTACATTATTATTATAATCAAATAGAAGCGCTAAACCACAGGGGGTTTTGCGCCTACCTACACACGCGAAAATAAACTAAGATATTTTTATATAATTATGGCAGATAAAGCAAAATCAGAGTTCAAGTTTACAAAAAGGTTGCTAAATTATTATGAATCGCCTGTAACCTGTCCTCAGGTGCTCTATTTCTGCAATGTTGCAGAAATAGAGTAGGGGAAATTTTTATTATTTTTTTTACAATCAAAAAAAGCGCTAAACCAATAGAGTAGAAATCCCAAACAGATTCGTTCAGGGATATGACTCTAGAATGATTATATATATATATATATATATATATATATATATATATATATATATATATATATATATATATATATATATATATATATATATATTTATAAAAAAAGATCACAAAATCAGGTGATATCAGAATATGCAAGACAACCACTATGAAAAAATGGGGAATTCCAAGCCTTTCGTGACTACTCACATTTCAAGGAACTATAAAAAAAATGACAAGGGACTTATATGGGGCAAGACTACACCTCACAGTCACATCACACTAACAAAGATACCCCTCACAGTAGCGTAACATCTGACTCTGTGAAGGGGAAAAAACAAAAAAGGGACCTGAAACTTTTCCCCCAAGAATTAAGATTACCCAATTTATCATTAAATTTTTCCCCAAAATTTTTTAAATTAAAAAAGAATCCAATTTATATAAACCAAAAAAATATTCATATTACTTTCAAAACTCTTTTAATGAAACATGATTTTTTAATATTCCTCTCAACCATGGTTCTTGATACAACCTTCTCAGCTTTTTGAAAATAAAGGGAAAAAGTCTTCACATGAATAAATGGCATTAGAATCTTGCCCAGTTCTAATGCTATTTTATGTTGTTTTAATTTTAGTTCAAGATTTTTCCAGTTTGCCCATAATAAACTTTATCGCATTTTTTAAAGGGGAATCTTATAGACACATCCGTCAGCATTTTGAAATTTTTTTTCAAAAGTCTTTTTTCTGTATCAAGATTTTTAAATACAACTTTTATATTAAAATTCTTAAGAAAGGAAAATAACCGTTTTCATGGGGGGAACCAACATATTTTTTTTTAATAATTGGTTGTCCCCTTTTGGGGTTTAAAAAATATTCTGCTAGGAATACTTTTACAATCCCAAAAGACAACCAACCTTTTTCAACCCAAAAAAATTTTTTCTCCCACCATGAAACAGGTTTACTTTTTGTTTGATTGATAGGGTAGGAGACAGAGGGGTTTTCCTTCCTGGGGGTGGGGTGGGGGTATTGTTAGCCGTCTGGACGACATCATGGGGGGTAATGAGCAATCCTTTATCGTCTCAGTGCTGGAGGCAACGATGTTGGGGACGTAGGGTGAGACCTGACTGCGGTTTAGGTCAGCAATAGACATAATTGGAAGAAGGGGGGGAAACCCCTGTCATATGTGGTATTTTGCCAAGGAGAGGATTTGGGAAAATGAATGGCTGTCCAGGGAAATTGGTTTTGGGTGGCGGGAAAATACTGTAAGGAAAATTCAGTAACATTCATTGAAAACTGGGACCTCTTCTATGGCAGAAATGACATGTATGCCAGGGATGGGGTTTCCCTTATCCAGGTCTGGGGTGGGGGCACTGGCAACCGTGGAGGGCTGTTGGGGCTTAAACTAGAAATAGTTAGTGGTAGGGGTTTTTGGGGGAAAACGGGAAAAGTCCCAGTGTAGTAATTTTTGTTGTGGAGAACTAGTAATGGGCAGAATAAGGTGGATAGGGGAAAAGCTAGTGACACTAGATGAAAAGGGACAGTAATAGGTATAGGGGAAAAAAAAGAGATGAGCAGGAAGGGTAAAGAGAAAGGAGGGTCTCTAAATATATATTACACCAATAGTCGTAGTGCTAGGAATAAGATGGACGAGTTGAGATTAGTTGCAAGTACGGGAAATTTGATTTTTTTTGAATAACTGAGACAGGGTTTTAAATTTAAAAAAATCGGACTTGCCTGCCGAATGTCACTTTCGGGGTTTTAAATTGTTCCAAGTAGACGAAGTATCGGGAAAGGGGGGGGGTGGCACTCATGTCCGTGATCATTTAAATTGTTGCAAAAAAACGATAAAGTTGAATTAACACATACAGAGTCTGTCGGGATAAATTTTCGGGGGTTAAAAATTGATTTTAGGCGTGTTTTCCGTCCTCCAAACTTAGATAGGGAAAAAGGGGAGACTATTTTGGGGGGGAAATTTTTGGGCCACAAGACACGATAACGTAGTAATTTGGGGGATTTAACTTTAGTCAGATTGATTGGAATTTCATGACGGGGAATTTAGAATCTAACGCTTTTTGAAGTAGTTCAGTTTTTTTGAAGCAGTTTGTAACAGAACCTAAAAGGGGAAATAACCTACTTGACTTGGTTCTGGCAACAAAAACCCTTGTTAATAATTTAGAAATTACAGAGGAACTCGGCTCAAGCGCCCAAAAAAATAATTACCTTTAGCATTGAATGGATGTATGATAGTAGGGATAATTCAGTAATGGTCCCAGATTTTCGTTTAGCAGATTATAATGGACTTAGAGAAACTTATCAACTGGACTGGGGTGAAAAAGAGGGGATCAATGCAGTTTTCTTAACACTATACAGGCTGCCCAAAGAACATTTACCCCGTATAAAAAATTAGATAAAGTAGAAATGCCCCAAAAATGGATGAATAATGGGCAAAAATATCTTTTAGGGCAGAAGAAAGGTATGGGCCCATAAAAGAGGTGGGGGTCATTTTAAAATCAGTATACGACATTAAGAGGGGAAAAAAAGGGGAATAAGAAAATCTAAACGGGACTATGAAACTAAAGTTCTAGGGATTCAAAAACTAACCCAAAAGTTTTTCCAGGTTTATAGAACAAAAATTAGGGATAAGATAGGTCCCTTAAAATAACTTTGGGCATCTTAACAAGGAGAATGATATTGCCCTTTTTTTAATTATTTTCTCCCGGTTTTTACACAGGAAGACATTAATAATATCCCCGTAATTAATTTTTACAGAGGCCCAGAAGAAGATAAATTATGTAATATCACAGTCACTAGCGAAATGATTATGAAACAGCTGGACCGACTGAAACAAAATAAATCCCCGGGCCCGATGAGCTTTTTTCAAGGGTTCTTAAGGAATGCAAAATGGAACTCTGTGAACCAATATCAACATTTTTAATTTATCTCTTCAAACAGGTGTAGTGTCTGATATGTGGAAAATGGCTAATGTAATTCCCATTTTTTAAAACAGGGGACAAGTCACTACCGTCAAAATACCGCCCAATAAGCCTGACCTCAATTGTAGGGAAATTAAAGTCAATTTAGGAAAAGAAGCCATCTAGATAACCAAATTTGTTAATGATACCCCTGGGTTACGAGGGGGGGGTTCCTGCCTATCTAATTTATTAACCCTTCAGTAAAGCTTTTGAGGCTGTTGATCACGATAAAGAATTCGATATTGTTTATTTAGACTTTATGGCTTTTTATAGAGTACCGCACAAGAGACTGTTAAAAAAAGTGGCAGCTCATGGCATTGGGGGAAAAATGCTGTCATGGATCGAGTCATGGCTCACCAATAGGAAGCAGAGAGTGTGCATAAATGGGGTTAAATGAATGGGGACTTGTAACAAGTGGTGTTCCACAGGGATGTCTTAGGCCCATTGTTATTTATAAATATATCAATGACCCTTTATGAGGGGAAATTTCTAGTGATATGAGCAAATTGCCGACGACACGAAGATAGGTAGGATAATTGATTCAAACATGATGTTGAACTTGGAAGATTTAGACAAACTTAATTCGTGGTCAGAAATGTGGCAGATGCGTTCATGTAGATAAATGCAAAATTCTGAAAAGGGTGTCCATAACCCCCGCACGTATAAGTTAAATAACGTAGAACTTAGCCATAAAATTTAGAAGGGCTTGGGGGGGATGGTAA
>WNWK01024272.1:0-29969 GCA_009830355.1 Cherax destructor
TGAAGGATGTGCTTCATGACAGTTAAGGCAAGAGGGAGGTAGAGTACAAGAAGAACTGGCATGGTCGTCAGCACCACAGACTGGGCATTCGGCCATGGACCTGCAACATTTTGCTGGATGACCAAAACGCCAGCAGTTTCTAATCTGCTGCGGTGTAGGGTCACCTTTCGAACTTTTAAACGTTGACCTGCAATGTAGACCGAAGGTGGCAGTTCTCGGCAGTCAAACGTTAAACAAGCTATATTGCAAGGATAACGTCTTCGCTTATTGGCTGGGAGGACAAAAGTGTCAACTTTAAGGATAGGGAGTTCTTGGAGCCTGCTGCTCTGAAAATGTTATCACCACATGTCTGGAAATTCCGTTGGACAATGGTGTGGGGCAAAATGACAGAACCACAAGAAGAATTGAGGGAATGGTGCTTGTCAATAGTAACAGTAATGGTTGTAAGAAGAGAAAGATCGAGCTTGGCCAGCATTCTGGACCGTGATGATGCGAGTGCCGCTCTTGAGAGTGTGAAATGAGATGTCTTTACCAACATGGCATCTCAGAGCCTTACCAATACTATGGTCTGAAAGATTGGTATTAGGATAAGTCGGTCGAAGAGTAAAAAACTTTGTCCATCGAGTAGTTTGAAACAGAGTTTAAGGGGAGTGCGTGACGAGCTTGTCGTTTCTGAGATGAACAAGAATAAAGTGTCTAATCGTCATGTGTGGTTCTTGGTCGTTTGGGTGTGGGACCAGGGGTGGTCCGATGTGAGACGGGCGAGCGATTCGAAAATTGCCGCACCGTCGAGGGAGAAGCCGGAATCAAGGTCAGAGAAGAGCGAAGGTCAGATGTATTGAAAGGGCCAGTCAAGTCTTGGGACCTGAAGCAGGTGACGAACTGGCACCTGCTTCAGGTACAGGGGTATTAGGGTTGTCCGAAGAGTTATCTGTTATCAAGGTAGGGTCAGAACTAGGTGCGGTATCAAGGGGCCCGGGGGTAGAGTCACGGATTAGGGCATCCATGGTTAGGTTACTTTTTTGTTTTTAAGAAAAAATAAAAAATAAAATAAAACTAAAAAAAGAAAAAAAAGGGAACGTGGAAAAATAGCTCCTAGGAGGAATGAAAGGGGCGTAAATCCCCCTCCGCGCCCAAGAGGACCTCAACACCGCAAGTAGTGCAGATGCTGCATGGAACCCGTGCCATACCCTACCCTTCATGCCAGTAAACCAGCAATCAGGGATAGCAACCTCACATCCACTGAGCCACCTCGGCGGACAAAAGAGAGGGCGGCCGGATATCTGCCACAAAGCATACCGCCTTCGGCCACCATCCCCGGAATCCGAAAGGTGGCTTCCAGAGACACCTGTCGCCCGAAAGATACCCAAGGCCACCCCCCGGGAGACCGGAGAGGGATTGGGACATCCCCAGGCGATCCAGATTCCACGGCAAACTACACCACCGCCAAGAACCTCAACGGAAAGCGATTGGACCACGGTACCCTTCCTCCTACCTAGGAACTAGAATGCCTGTGGAGAGAAGCTCCCAGGGTAAAAATGGGTAGGAAATAAGGGAGGGATGAGGAAATGGGAAAGATGGGAAAAAGGAGGGGGGGATTCGGGGGTAATTAGGTTCGTTCTGAGGAACACAAATGTCCAATTCCTCAGACTGATAGCCTCTTTACCGCATCAAGGAGCCCCCCTTAAAGAGGGGGGTGGGGACAGCAGAGGGACATACACTAGAAAGGCCTGAAAGGGTTGTAAGTTCCTCCTCTCATCCTAGAGGACCTCTAGCCCTTAAGTGCAGATGCAGCATATTAGCCATACCCTACCAAGCCACCTCTGCAGACAAAAGAAAGCGGTCGGAAATCTGCCACAAAGCATACCTCCTTCGGCTGTCACCTTCCAGAACCAACAGACTCTGGAGATACAGTCATCTGCAGGACACTCCATCCACTTTCCAAAAAAACGGAAAAGGAGCAGGGCCAATCCAGATAATTCAGATTCAATGGCAAACTACACTACACCCTAGGTACTTCTTAGGGCGGGATGAACTGTGGCATACATCCCCATACCTAGAAACCATAATGACAGAGGGGAGGACCCCAGAGGCTGCAAACGAGAAGGAAAAAAAAAAAAAAGGGAGGGTTGGAAAAAAAAAATGAGGAAGATGGGGGAGGATGGAATAGGGAAGGGAGGATTGGGAAGGGAGGGGGGTAATTTGGTTCGTGGAAGGAGACTAAAATGTTTAAATTCTTCAGACCAAGAGCCTCTTCACATCTTCAAGGGGAACTTCCATGGTGAGAACACCAGTATGATATTATAATCAAATAGAAGCGCTAAACCACAGGGGTTATACAGCGACTAGTATGATATATGATCCACTCTCCAACAGAGCAGTTGGGGATACGAGGGAGGGATCATGCCCCCCCCCTTAATTCCCCCCTGTTAAGATGTAATTTATAAAATCATTAATCTAAAGATTCATCACTAAGACAACAATGTTGCAACAAAAATTTCCCTAAGTTAGTTCTTGGAAGGGAGAGAATGAGCTCGCTGGACAAATAGTATCTAGTGTTCCACTCAAGTACTGTTAGGTTACTATTCAAAGTCTTCTAAAGTTACATCACTCACTGATCTGTTCCTCTCCCTTCCTCATGACATCCTTGAGTCATATTCCTTAACGTTTAATACGTGTCATGACCCAAGTAAGCCAAAACAAATATGATATTCCTGACATTTGTTACAATCAGAATTCAGCGTTCCTCACAAGGAATGCAACATTTGCAGTAAATTTATTCTCAAGTGACTGCATTTTTGCATCTTTTGCACATCACAGCTCCTACTCTACTATCACTTGCTACTCTACCTTCACAGCTACATTACCAACAGCTTATGGGTTACAGTTACTGCTCGTGCTACCTCCCCCCTATCCTCTCAAAAAGCGAGCAGTTTAGCCACATGAATATTCTAAGGCGGCATACCACCTGTTCACAATCGAACAATACTTTTATATACCTTCTCGTGAACATCTGAAAGTTCAGAAGATAATTTGGAAACTAACAATTTCCCCATATTTCATCATAACCTTAATGTAAGAAATAAGTTTAGGAAAAAAGCCTATGGAGCATACTAGACCTTAAAACTAGGTAGAACATTAATATGCAAGCTACAATAAGCAATTATAGCCGAAAATAAGCGCTAAAACCACAAGGGCCATACAGCACAAAAGAGGGGTGGGTAAATTGGATTTTCTTGACTTTAAAAAAAAGTTTTACAGTCCTACTAGAGATTAGTGCACAAGCTGGAAGACCAGGCAGAAATAACAGGGAATGCACCACAATAGTGGAGTAATGTAAGGAATTTTGGACAGTTTTACTTTGGTTTAGCCAAAATGGTTACGTTAATACAGGGTTAAGTACTTAACCATGAAAGTTGTAGGCTGAATGTATGCGAAGACTTTTGTATTAAGTACTTGCACATAAGGTCTCCCCATGGAAGGTGAAACCCTGCAGGGAAAGATTTACTTTTGAAGCATTCAAAGTACCTGTTACAGCAATGGTAACAAGCAATCACACTTTCAAAATATTGGGTGCACAAAGTGTACTTTTAACACTATGGTGTGAAAAATCTGAAGACCCACTTAAAGTCTGGCATCAAATGTCTACCCGGTTCCCAACCCAATTTAATAAAGTTACTTCACTTCGGGAAATGGAAGGTTAAGTTAAAATTTGAAGCATATTGTCTGCCGTTTCAAACTCCATTGAGAGGAAGTAAAGTAAACCCGGAAATTTTACTAATTGTGTATTTAAGCTCAGATTTCTAAAACCTTAAAGTTTAAACTGTCGAGAATTGAAAAATCCATTTAACACTCCAGATTAGTAGTAAATAAAGTTTGAAAGGTCAGGAGTCTTTCAAGCTAACCATAGTAACGGGCAGTTGTGGAGGTAACTGTAGTAGTAACAATCTGGGTTACAGTAGTTACAATCTCTTGTAGCAAGTCTTGAGTAGTCACAACAGGAACTGTCTGAATCTGGTGTGTGACATCAACATGAGTTATTGTCTGCCAGTATTTAACAGTGTCTGTGACAGTAACAAACTGGCTGAAAATAGACACCATTGTGCTCACGGGGTTTACTCCAACTGTAGCTGTTACTAACAGTATCTGTGGAAGAAATTGAGGTTTAGGTTAAACCCTCAAACATTACGTATTTATTACAATATTAAGTAGAGGAAAGTACTCACTGGTGTTGAAGTGACCCTTATCACAGAAGTCACTGTCCGTGGTTCTTGAGGCACAAAGTCCCAGCGTGTTGTTGTTTGGGTGACAGTTAATGTCACTTTTGTTTGATCTGTGACCCAGATGTCTGATGTGGTAGTTTCCCTCAGTGTGTGAGTTACTGTAGTCTGAAATGATTAGAATTGTAAAAGTATTAAAAATATAAAACCAAGAATTTAGCATTTTATATTCAGTCGAGACAATACCTGATCAATGATAGTAGAAGTTGTTTGCGTAGGAACAACGATGGGAGGGTGAGCTTCGTAAGTATTGATAAGTTGGCCTTTCACCTGGAAGTTTTAGGAGAAAAAAAAAATTCAAAATAGTTTATCATGGTCGTTGAAGATTTTCGAAGGTTTAAGTTAAAGTTAAAGTTTGTTCAGAGCTTTGAACAGTAACAGGAGACTTGATAATTTGAGTGAAGCAAGCGTCTTCTATTGCAGCTTAAAACAAAGAACATTTAATCTTTATTCTGTCCCTAGAAGATAAATGTAATATCCAATGAACTAAGTATAAATGATTTATGCTTTTTTTTTTATTAAAGAACCATGGAGATTAGTAATTGAATTTTAGAAGTTTAATTTTATAGGTTACCCGACCTTCATAATTCACATAAAACCACAAGGTCATAGTTTCCTCCCAAACTAAATTTATGGGTATTTTAACCCAGCAACTGTGGGCAGATAGTTACTATATTTTTCCTATTGAAGTACATAGGAACCCTTTTAAACTTGAGGGTAATGAGGGTTAAGAGTTTAATGGAAACTGAATTACACCTACCAGAGCCAGACATCCCATTATGTAAAGTATCAAGTTAGCAGCCATCTGAAAGATAAAGTTTTAATGAACATTAAGAAACTAATATTAAAGGATGTATAAAAAGCATTTTACCTAAATATTTTGAAAACGAAGCGTTATTGAAGCATAAGTTTTTTATATCTATGGTTTTCCCCATTCATGGTAGGGTTAGAAGTTAATTTTGGGAAGGATTTTTAGGTTAAAACCTTTAATAACTAATTAATAATAAATTAAAATAAACTTAATACTTACTAACCCATATTCTATAGTTATGGACATTCTTAAAAATAAAAAATTATTTTCATTGAAAATATATCCTTAACCACAAACCTCGACAATGTAGAGTGTGTTACTCTTCTGAAGACACAAACTGAACTGACGACTACATCACTCCAAGCTGCCTTATTGACTCCCTGGTCCCCCTCCCCTCACCATGCCAATCCTCTCCCCACTCCCCTTCCCTTACTCCTAAACCAACAGATCATTCATTGTATATACACTAATAAGTGTGCATGATAGGTGGATATCTTTCAGTATACATATGCTGAGAATTTATTTTAATCCCTGTTTTAGTGATTAAAGTAATATTTACAGGTGGTGAACAGGTGACAGCCTTAATGACCCTTGCGTAGCTTAACTTTTAACAGACTCAGCCATTTTCATTGTGTAATTATTTTTTATATTTTATTTAAAACAGTGTTCAACGTACATAGCATAACAATACAAATCCAATAACAGTAAATTATCCAAGAGAACACACATAAAAAACTTTTTTTTTATATATATATTTTTTTTTTTTTATTTAAAAGACAATTATATACAAAATCAGTAGATACAACACTGCCATACCATAACCTGTAACACAGCTTATATAACTAAATAAGCGAACAAATTTTTTTTTTTTTTTTATATTTTATTTAAACCATTACAGATACATAAACTATTATCAATACATATATCACAATCTTACAGACATATATTACAATACCATTATCAATACCTTAATCCCATTCCGCCTCATGACACTATACAATATTTTCCTTACACAACCTGCACGCCATACTGCTAATTTACTTAGGTGTGTAGGTTTGAAGGATGTTATTGGGGTAGGAGGGGCGGGAGAACATACATTTGTTAGAAGAGGGTAAGGGGGTACACATTCGCTGCCCGACCTTGGTCGTGAGCAGGTGTGCTGGCAAGGGTCTCTGGTGGACAGTGGCCACAACCTTTAGTTTCAATATGGCGGCGACATACCGGAGGCGGATAAACACTGTGTGTATTGAAGTGCTGGTGGGAGCTATCTACCCGTCCAATGCAGAAGTATTATTGCCTGCCATAATTCGGGACGCTTATGGAATACCCACGGAAGATTTATATGGAGTAGCACTAAATGGAGCCTCTAGGGTATTTGTGACAAGTGGAGCATATGAACGAGTGGTTGACGCTTACCAGGACAAGCGAATGGTCGTTCGTGAAGGCTTGGAGGTGAGGTTAAGGGACGTGTCGGCTACGTATGTTTGGATCAGAGTACGTAATTTGCCATTTGAAGCCGATGCTGTTGATGTGAAGAGGGTCTTTCAGGCATATGGAGTGATACATGCCGCTAACATCGGGAGGTGGACCCAGGGGGCCTATGCTGGTATGCCGGAAGGGTCGGTCAGTCTCAAGATGACATTGAGGAGACCAATACCTTCGTATGTTCTCATGCCAGAATTCCGTACTCAAGTCTATGTTACGTACGTGGGGCAGGTGCGAACGTGTAGGCTATGTGGGCAACCGGGCATATGGCACTGGCGTGTGATCGACAGGGGATACCAACCCAGCGACAACATGGTGCAACGACGCAGGGACAAGGGGAGACGACATTGCAGGATGAGGCTGTACATCAACAGGAGCCAGCAGCGACGGGTGAGCTGATTAGTACTGGCAAGTGGAGTGACGTCGTGGAGGAAGAGGCGGAGGTGGTTGTATCACTGCCACCGGTGACGCAGCCGGATGAGGATCGTGGCTCCCTGGATCGTGAGGTGCAGAGGGAGGATGACGTATTGGTTGACTTATCTGGACCTCTTTTGGATGATTTACAGAAGATGCTAGATAGCCCGGAGCCGGTGGTAGACGACTATGTGCTGGGTACCTTACCGGAGATGGTGGCAACGCCAGGTGAAGTGCTGAATGGGCGTGTAAGTATGGAGGCAGGTGATGGTATGGATGATCAGGTGCAGGTGTGTGTGGTTGAGGCTGAGGTACATAGGGGCGTGTCGGATGTGAGTGGTGAGGAGGCAGGTGAGGTTATGGAGGTAGCGGAGGGATCCCGCAAGAGATCCAGTGGATCAGTGGAGGATGACGTGTTGATGCCAGCTCAGAGAACCGGCAAGAAATTATGGGTGGATGTGGCTAAGGGCGGGAAAGGCGGGTTAAGGGTAAAGTCACGGGCGGAGGGGAGGGGGTAATGGTGGGGAGGACTAGGGAAGAAGCTAGGTGGGTCTAGATTGGTGAAGCATCATGGGAAGCCTCCAATGAAACCTTCAAGTGTCTCTGTATGAACGTTAATGGCCTTCGGGCAGAGGTTAAAGGTTATGGGTGGAAGCAACTTTAAGGAGAGAAGGGATTGACGTATGCTTCTTACAGGAACACAATTTTAAGTGTGGTAGGGAATTGTTGCTAAAGGGTTATAATTTATACACGGGAGTACAGTGAATCTCAAGGGTGGGGTGTTGGTGGGAATTAGGGGGACCAGCCCTTTTAGTATGAGGTCTTGGGAGGAGGTAGGGGATGGGAGGATTGTGAGGGTTGATGGGGTATGGGAGACATACCTGTTAGTTTTATTGGGGTTTATATGCCTGCTACCAATGTACGGAGTGTGAAGGAAGCTTTTGTGCGCGATTTTTTAGATATGCTTTAAGGGGCTTACCTGAGGTGGTAATAATAGCAGGTGATTGGAACTGTATTATTCGGAAGCGTGACGTAGAGCCTCGGGGCTCGGGTTGTGAACTAGCAGTTTTGAGGGATGTGTTGGGGGCGGTGGGAGTCAAGGATGTGGTTGTTGGAAGGGATGCTTTGGTGGAGCATACTTTTTTTAGGAGAGGATATGCGGCACGACTAGATAGGGTTTATGTAGCGTCAGGTATAAGTGTAGGAGAAGTGCGTCTTCTAGATGTTGGGTTCTCTGATCACTGTGGTGTAGTGGCGGTGTTGAGCTGGGTTGGGGCGGTCAAGATATATCCGGGTCATTGGAAATTGAATGTTCGTTTGTTACAGAGGGATGGGGATAGGGATGCTTTTGCGGACTGGTGGGAGGGTGTGGGGAAGGGGCAGAGGGATGAGGGATGAGGTGAGGTGGTGGTCTTCACAGGCGAAGGAGGCGGTGAGGGATTATTATAGGAGGGCCGGAGTGGAGGAGGCAGGTTATAGGTATGGTCTGCAACGTTATTTAGAAAGTCAGCTACGGTCTTGTTATGTAGGGGAGGGGGAGGAGGGGGCATCAGGCAGAAATTCGTATGCTACGTGGGAGGTTAAGGGACATACAAAATGAGAGATTTCATGCGGTCCGGGTCAGGTGTCAATTGGATGAGGTTTTATGGGGAGATAGGCCCTCAGGCACTGTTTTGAAGAGGTTTAGGAAAAGGAGGAAGGGTATGATTATCTCGTCGTTGAAGGTTGAAGAAGACATGGAGGGTATCAGAAAGGGCAGGTGTTAAGAACAACTGATGGCATGTGTGGGTATGCGGATGTTGGTTTCAGCAAAAGTTTAGGAGAGTGGTTGGGAGTGAGGCAAGTCGAAGGATCATTTTGGAGGGGATACAGGAACGTCTGGGGAGGAGGATAGGAAGGGGTTAGGAGGATGTATAACAGAGGCGGAAGTATGGCAGGCAGTGCAGGGATTAAGGATGGGAAAGGCACCTGGGGTGGATGGTTTACCGGGAGATTTTTACGTGTTACATTGGGAGGTGTTAAAGGATGTTTTAGTGCAGATCTTTAATCAAATGAAGGATAGGGGATATTTGGAGGAAGAGCAAAGGACAGGGTGGTAGTGATGGTACCGAAGGGGAAGGACGGTGATAGGATGAAGGGCTATAGAGCTATAACGTTGTTATGCTCGGATTATAAGATCTTTGCGAAAATTCTGCGAATCGAATAAAGAGGGTGTTGGAGAAGGTTTTAGATGATGGGCAACATGGTGTGCCGGGCGAAGCATAAGGACTGGGCATAGAAGGATTAGGGAGCTTGTGGATAACAAGAGGGGAGGAGGGGTGCTAGGTTTAGATTGGGAGACTGCATATGATAGTGTAGATAGGGAATTTTTGTATGGGGTTTTGTTAGGGTTGGGGTTTGGGAAGAAATCGTGGGGTGGGTTAGGACTTTATATGACCGGGCTTTGGCAAGGGTCCAGGTAAATGGGAAGCTGGGGTTCAGGTGAGTTATGAAAGGGGTTTGCGGCAGGGTTGTCCTCTGTCGCAAATCCTGTTTGGGTGTATGCAGGATCCTTTCTATAGACTGGTTAGGGAAGGGGTTTGGGATGGGGAGGTGGGTAGGGGTTGTGAGTCGGGCATAGTGGGTTATGTCGATGATACAACCGTCCTGGTGGGTAGTAGTGAGGGCTTATTACATGTGAATAGGATTGTGGGTATTTTTGGGGAAGCGACGGGTATGAGGGTGAATAGAGGTAAGTCAAGTTTGTTGGAAGTAGGTGCATGGGTGGGAGGGACGTTGGACAGTAGGAGCGGTTGGAAGTGCGTCGATAGGATTAAAATTTGCGGGGTGATTTTCAGTCATGATAGGGAATTGGCAAGAGAATTGAATTCGGAGGCATTAGGTCTACAGAAGTAACACTGTTACAAAGGGCGGTGGTGGTAAATGTTTTAGTATATAGCAAAATATGGTTTGTGGCTGCTGTTTATCCTCTCCGGGAGTGTGATGTAGAGAGGTTGCTTGGGAGGGTTTTTCGTTATATTTGGAGTCATGGGAGGCATTGGTTAGGTAGGAGGTGGTGACTACTGGGTTGGGGTTGGGGGTTGGGGTTGATAACGCTACGTAACAGGCTTCAAAGTATTTTGTTAAGCAAGAATATGTGGTAGGTGGGGTCCAGGGGCAGGAGGGTGAATGGGGTCATGCAGGAGGTACGTAGGTGGTGGCGGGGTAGGGATCTGTTGAGATGTGAGGCTATGTTGAGGTTCCTCCTTGTAGTTAGGGAGCCTGGGAGGGTTAAAGTAGGTGTGTTGGATAGAGTGGGGAAGGGGAGGTGTGTGCAGGGTGCAGGTATTTATCCTATGTATAATTGGAAGTTAACTGGCGTTGGATGAAGAAGTTGCGAATACCACCAAGAGTGCGTGAAACAGGTTATAGGTTTTTATTGGGTATTTTAGCGACGTGCGCACAGTTATTTAGAATGGGCATTATTAGGGATGGGTTGTGTGGATCATGTGGGGTCCTGGACACGGCGTATCATTCTCTGTATTTCTGTGATAAGTTGGTGGGGGTCAGGGAGTGGTGTAGTGGGGTTTACGGAGGGTGGGAGCGGGGGCTTGATGACCCTGAGGGCTTTGTGTTTGGACGTGGGGGCTTTTTCTGAGGACGTGGGTAGGGCGGTAGTTTACTTGGTGGTTGAGTATATACATATTGTGTGGGTAATGCGGGAGGCTCCCGGAGCACAGCGTATCCGAGCGTTGGCAGCAGGTATATATAGGTCTAAGTGTAGAAATCAGGTTATATATGCGGGACATGGTGTAAAGCTTTCTCTCAGGGTTATAGGGACTTGACTATAGGTATTCTGTTGGGGAGTGAGGGGGAGGGGGAGGTACCTCACTAAAGGGCTGGTCGGAAAAGGGGGTATGGTCAGGAGTGTCGGGACAGGGGGTGACGGCGGGTGACATAGCTAGGGTTATGTACTTTCTCTCCGGTGTCACCTGATAGGGCGTCAACACGTGTCGTCCAGCAGACAGTGGTAGGAGGACAGGAGGACATATATTGTATTGTGTGGTGATGATGCAAGTTTTTTGCAATCACATGTCTAAACAGGTCTTGGACTTATGCGACTTAGGACGATCATTATGTTGTACCTTTGTTGGTCGCACGTAATTACTGGCTTAATGGTTATAGGTTGGAGTATTAGGGAAGAAAGGTGTTTAGGGTAAGGTTGGGTGTTTTTGTACTCAAGAGCGTGTTTTGTGCTATTTTGGCCTCAGCGTGAATTGGCGTGAATGTGCGTGTCTCAGTCCATTGGACGTCAGGTTACAGGTGTGCCATAACATGTTTAATTTGTTGTTTATATACGGTGTAGGGTAAAGCTTCACGGAACCTACATTGTTACGTTTAGTTTTCTATTTAGGTTGATGGTGAAAGCTGTGAACCGTATATTGTTTGTCTTAATTGTGATTAGTATCGTTAGCATTTAGATGTCCTTAATGGGTTATTAACATGGTTTGATGCCATAGTATTATAATAATAAAAACATGAATGATGTTATAATTGTTAGGTGATTGTACATATGCCACAAGTATTGTATTTGTTTTGATTTATTATGCAGGCAGCTGTGTTCAGTGTTTATGTACATATTGTCCAATGTATTCATATTTCTGTAGGGTAAGTGTCCGCATCATGGCACTTACATATTTAGGTGGTTTCTTTTTTGTTTAGTTTGATGACAACCTTAGGTTATTTTAATACAGTAGTCTTAAGATAATTATATTGTATTGAATTATGAAGTATTTGGTGTTGTATCGTTATGTTTCAATTTGTATTGTCACTGTTTTGATTAATAAAATATAAAAAAAAAAAAAAAATTACTTAGGTGTGTAGGTTTGAAGGATGTTATTGGGGTAGGAGGGGCGGGAGAACATACATTTGTTAGAAGAGGGTATGGGGCTAGGCTAGATAGAATTTATGTAACAGGGCGTGTGGTGGTGGGTGCGGTTAAATATTTAGATGTGGGTTTTACAGATCATCGGGGAGTGTTGGTGGAGGTGGAATGGTCGGGTGTGGTAAGGTGGGGTAAGGGGTATTGGAAATTAAATGTTCAGCTTTTGAGTGGTGAGGGTAGACGTGTGGAATTTAGTGATTGGTGGGGAGGGTTGTGGGAGGGGAGGTTGCAGGGAAGGGGGCTCCAGTGGATTTTTTTTTTTTTTTTTTATATTTTATTGAAACACAAGTATAACATATACAAAACTCTTAAATACAAGAGAAAATATACAATAAAGCGATAACGTAAGGCAAAACCATCATCCCAAATACTGTGTACAAGACATACATTTTACAGTCAATATCATTACAACAACTCAACACAACCACACACTAACTAAAGAGCAAATATACAAAGCGCTCTACACAAACCTACACCACTGAGAGCACACACTTTCACACTATATACATTATGAGAACCCCATAGGGTCTCGAGACCAGCTCGGCCATATCACAAAAGTTACAAGTGATACATCAATACTAAACCACACATCAAAACCCCAACAGGACAATGTAAATGCCCTTCCACACACTACGTGCATACAAACACATACAACAATACAGTGATACCCCCTAAGCTAACCAACCTCGATCCCTCACGCACAATCACACGAGCTCCAACAACCGCACTCAATGCCTCACAATACCCCCCCACGGGAGACCAGCCCGTCGGATACCCCTGACACTCACAAGGACCACAAGACCCCCATGGTGAAATCCCTGTAACCCACAGGAAAATCCCTCACCCACCTTCCCCCATAGAGGTCCCTATTTCGGCACTTCGTTCTATAAAACCCTGCCGCCAGTGCCATCCATCATTCACTAACCCCTTTATCCCTCATAGCCCATGAAATGAAAACAAAATCTGCCATTACATACGCCACTGCCCTCTGAACCTCCACCCCCACTCCTCCCACATCCAAACTAAGTGCCCTCAACACTGACAATCCACCCCCCCCCACTAAGCAAATCACACGCCCCAACCATTCCCTCACAACACCCAAACGCTCACAAAAATATACACTATGAAACGCAGTGTCATCCTCCCCACAAGCTTGACACATCCCATCTACCCGAAAACCTCTGTTACGTAAAACCACCCCTGACGGTAAAATCCCATGAAGAAACCGGAAAAATACCTCCCGCACACATGGACGAAGCCGCAATCTCCTTAACCTCCCCCAAATATCCTTCCCGAGACCGCACCGCCTTCTCAAGAGTCCTGACCCTCATATGTGAAGGATCTCTAACAATAAGTAGGACCCGTAACATGTCCTCACATTCCCTTAAATCCCTCCCTCCCCACCACCTCCTTATATCCTCATGCAGAAGCCCTATCCCTCCCCATCCCCAACCACCCTCAGGTAACCCCGCTTCACATAAACACTCTTCAATCTGCATTCCAATGGAATCAACCCTAGCCCTCCCTGGCGTAACGGGAGCGTAACCACCCCCCTTCGTAACCAATCACAACCCGATCCCCAAATAAAACGAAAAACCCTACGCAACAACTTCTGAACGTCCCCCTGCACCAACGGGTACAATGCCGCCACATGCCATATTTTACTATATAGCAACACATTAACCACTATTACCCGTTGGTGCAGCGTGAGATGTGATGGGCTCAAACCATCTAATCTACCCAACACCCTCTGTACTACACCCTCCGAATTAACCACCCTCGCTTCCCTCGCATCCCTCATATACACCACACCACAAATCTTCACCCGATCCACTAAACACCACCTTCCACAAGAACCCCCGCCCACCATCCCCTCCCAGTCCCCGAATCTCATGAATTTCGACTTATCCTCATTTACATTCATACCCGTCGCTTCCCCAAAAACCTCAATGACCCTGCCCACACGCTCTAATCCCTCCCCCCGTTCTACAAGAATCGTCGTGTCATCCACATAGCCCACTATACCAGGATTCCCAACATCTCAGATCCCCTTTCCCTGCCCCCGAACAGACGCTTCTACAGCCCTATAAAATGGTTCCTGCAGGCATGCGAACAACAATTGAGACAGTGGGCAACCCTGACGTAAACCCCTTCCCATCCTGACACGCTGCCCCACCCTCCCATTCAACTGCACACACATACTTGCTCCCCAGTACAAAGTACGTGCCCAACTCACCATCTCCTTACCAAACCCTTGCCACCTCATAATGCTCCACAACGCTTCACGTTCCACACTATCATACGCTGCCCTCCAATCCAGTGCTAACACCCCCCCTCCCTCCTTCTGCCTACTCTCAATAAACCCCCGAATAACCCCATGCCCCACGTACATAGACCTTCCGGCACCCCATATTGACTCCCAACAATAACCTTATCTAAGACCCCTTTCAAACGATTGCCTAATATTTTCGCAAATAACTTATAATCCGCGCACATAAGGAAATAGTCCTATAGTCCCTCACCGTCGTCTGACTAGTCCCTTTGGCACCATAACCACAATAGCCGTAGACTGTGAATCCCCCAAGACACCCCTTCTTCATGACATTTAACAACTGCACTAAAAACCCTTTAAAACCCCCAATGCTGTATATAAAAATCACTCGGTAATCCGTCTATCCCTGGCGCCTTACCCTGATCATACCCATCAAGGCCGTCCACACTTCATCCTCCACAATATCACCACTCAACCCTCCCTATCCCCCTCTCAAGTCCACATTGCACCCAACCACCCATATCCCTTAAAGCCTCCTCCTGCACCCCTCCGCTCCTTATATACGACCCATACCACCCATCCACATACCGTCCCATGCCCTCTGTCGTAACCAACTCTTGCCCCACCCTATACCCTCCCAAGTCCTCATGCACACACAACCTTACAATTTCTGTCGCTCGACGCCTACATGCCTGCCCTCGCAGGACACATGCCGATGGCTTGTCACCCCATACCACCTCCTCTAAAACACCCGCCACCCTTGCAGCATCAAACCTTTCATTTTGCAAAACCCGAATTTTATCTTTCAACCCCTCTATTTCCACAACAGGGTAACCCGCACTCCCACATCCTCTCCCATAACAATCCCTTAACTGTCCCTCCAAATACCTAATAAGTCCATACGCAAACTGATTATCCTCCCTCCCCCGTCTAACATAGAAGTCCCTTATCTTGCCCTTAGCCACATTGTCCCACCAGAGTAACAAATCCCCATCCACAAGCACCTCAGACCACAACCTGTCCCACAAACCCCCAAACGTATCCCTCCCCATTCCCTCTTGAAGCAACCGGACATTTAATTTCCAATAACTCCCGTACCTGCGAGGCAACCCCTCCCACCCCAAATCCACCAAAACCCCCCTGTGGTCCGAAAAAACCACATCCAACACACACACCCTCCTCACTTCCGCTCTCCTAGTCACATATAACCGATCCAGCCGAGCAGCATAACCTCTCCTCACAAACGTGTGCTCCACGTCCCATGCAGCACCCCCCCCACATCCACCAACCCCACCCCCTGTAACAGATCCCCCAGCAAAACCGAACAATACCCCGCCCCCCTTGGTTCCACGTCTCTACGACGTGTCACACAGTTCCAATCACCACCCACCACCGCAATCGCATGTAGCGATCGTAGGTGATAAACTAACACATCCCTCACAAAATCAGTCTTTACCCTACCATCTGCTTCCGCGACCATAAATACACACAAAGGACACCCGATCCCCCCCCCATGATCCATCCACCCGTATGACCCGCCCCTCCCTCCCTCCTCACTGTGATGGACAACAAACGGGCTAGTCTCCTAATTAATATCGCCACACCCCTTTCAATCTCAAGGAGTGTGCAGCGTAAACAGTGTATCCTTCAATCAGTAACTGACAACCATACTTGTGGTTATGTTCCTGTACAAAACCACGTCTATACCATACCTCACCAAATACCCACGAAACCATTCACGCTTCATCTTATCACACAAACCATTAATATTCACGGTAAAGCACTTGAAACCGACAGAGGGGTTTTAGGCACTGGCACTTGCCGATCCCCTTTCCCCGAGTGCCACCACGGTCACTCCCAGAGTCTCGGGAACCACCTTTCAAGAGTCTCTGTCCCTTGGGACCTCCAACATCACCCTCGCTACATCAGCCCACATCTTCTTACCCGGACGTTGCGCCGGTGTGAGCACGTCGTCCGTATCAGACTGGGCCGCTCTCTTCCGTGACGCACTTTCTTCCTCCATACCCACCTCCTGGAGGCCATCGAAGTGCACCTCCGCCTCCACGTGAAGCAGCCGTCCTGCGGCTGAGGCACTAGCCCCAGAGAGGCCACCCACCTCAGCTTCCCTGTCCCCGCTGACTCCAAGGCAGCTGCAGGTTCGTCCACACACACCTGACCTGGGGTGCCCAAAGGTCCTGCAACACCGTAGCAAACGCCTCCTCTGCTATCCTCTCATCAGCCGCCGATACTCCTCCCACGGCTCCAGGCTCCTGGACAGATGATTCCGGTACCCTGGCAAGGTCGCACATCCATCCTCCAAAGATTCCGACCTGTCCACCTCAGCACTCCAACTTGCACCCGACATAGGGTTGTCCGACCCACGCTCCACCGTACGATGCACCGAAGACTCTCGTTGATGTCCAACATCCTTTGGGCCCGTCCTTTTACCACACTGCACAGCCATATGGTCATAGGCCCCACACACCCTGCATGTACGACGTTGCCCCGCATAGGTAACCATGACTTGAGTCCTGAAGTCCTCCAACAGTATGTAGGAAGGGATGGGATGGCGTAACGTCATTTTTAACATAAACGTTCCCTCCAGCAGACCTTGAAACATCCCTTCCGACCACCTGCCCACCGTCGCCGTATGAACAGTTCCATATCTCTCAAAAACTGTTCTCAAATCAGACTCCGTCGCCTCAAATGGGCAATTACGGACCTTGACCCAAACGTAGTACGTGGATACGTCGTGAAGACACACCGTTACTGCCGAATTCACATCCACAGGTACTTCCTGAAACCTGGCGACAATCCTCTCATACACATCGGCAGTGCGAAGCTTAATGAAGAATCTATATGCACCATTTATAGCCACACCACACAAGTCGTCATTCTCCAATCCGTAGACGTCGCGTACAATGGTAGTCAGTAGAACAGAAGCATTCTGGCCCGACACAGCCCCACGAATCATCTGGATACACACAGTGTTAACTCGGCGACGACCCAACTGCGCCATGTTGTGAAAACAACAATGTCACAAGGCACCGGTAGAGGCAGGCTAGTCGCACGTCCGCTCGACACCAAGGTTGAGCGACGAATGATCCAGTGGATTGGTGGGTGGAGGTGGGTAAGAGGGGCATTAAAGCATACTATCAGAGATTGGGCAAAGAAGAGGTAGGATAGCGTTATGGCATGCAAAACTACTTGGAGGGATTATTGACGGACTGTTACTTAAGAGGAGGTCACAGACTAACTGAGGAAATACGGACATTGAAGGAAAGGTTGCGGTTGCTGCAGAATGAGAGTTTTTTTTTTTTTTTTATTGAAAACCATACATGAATACATCAGAAACCAAATACACCACACAAAAGAACATCACCTTACATATCCCACTAACAACATATAGTTCACAGACAGGAGCAGCTAGGTCTTTCATTATGAACAGAAACCCTAGAGCAAAATTCCACATGACACAAAGTACATAATGTACAACATATATTAGATGAAGGTGAAACAAGCCATTCCCGCCCATAGCGACCTCCCCCCCCCTTTAAGGACAGGACATGGAACAACTGGTTCCTCATACAGGACTAATTGACACCTTAACACATAACTTATACCAACCTACACCCTATCCCGTACCTTATCCCTGTATATTCTCTCTATAAAATAAAAAACTTATATAATTCACACACCTAGTGCCGGTTAGCACCCAAATCACATCAAAAGCAAATTACCCTTGACACTACGTATGAAAATAAAAAGTCACCTAGTCAAAATGCTACAAAATTAACAATTATTTACAAAACTATAACACACTAGAAAGTGTCTGTTATACAAGAAGCTCACAACACTGAAGCTATACACGTACAAAAATATATGACATGGACAATATAGAAATAATCATGCTTATTAACACATCCAACCTCGTCAAAATACATCAAAGAGTTAATATATCATCATATATATGTGTCCTGACGTATCGGGTCATAGCCCGATGCACCTGAATATAAAATAGAGGGTTTACCTTTAGACCTGACATATCTCCTCCCCACAGATTGCAAATCACCCTGTTCAGTTATAGGATCCGTATCAATATCCAGCACTCCCGTACCCCACTGGTTCCGCTCACACTGTTAGGTGAACTTTGCTTAACGTCCACCAAAGCCTTTTTACAATTCCTCTGAGCTGGTGTGAGAACATCGTCCTCCTCCACAATCATGGCTCTCTTCCTAGATCCAAAACTAACCTCCATATCAGGTCCCCTATCTTCATTATGTACCATTACTGGCACCTTTTGCACACTCAGATTGGTAATCTCAGGACAGTTGTCCCCAGTCCGTCCACCACACACAGTATTTCCTCCACCGTCTCATTCGAGCCCACCTGCACCTGACGTTGCGAGCCGTCCAACAGCCCACACAGCATCTCTGGGATCTCTTCCACAATACCTAAATCCAGCTCTACATCCGCATTCTCCACTTTTCGCTCCACTGTCCTTTGCACGTCATCCGGTAGTGTCTGACACACATCCACCGATGCCTGCACAATATCACTCCACTTTGCAGTTCCTCTCACGCCCACACCGTCCATCTGTCTCTGTGTGCCTTCATCCACAGCCCCAACAGTATGCCTGTCATCCTGTCTCCTCCCTGTCGCTTAGCACACTCAGCTGCAATGTGATCATATGAGCTACATATACGACAAGTTCTACGTTGACCCACATAAGTGACGTAAACCTGCGTTCTAAAGTCAGGCAACACTACGTAGGAAGGTATGGCCCTCCTCAGCGTCATTTTCAAATTGAAAGATCCCTCCGGTGTTCCTTCGTAGAAACCGTCGGACCATCTACCCATGACTGCATAATGAATGATTCCATAAACCTTAAAGGCCTCTCTCACATCATGTTCGTCGGCCTCAAACGGTAGGTTACGTATACGAATCCAAGTATATTGTTGTGATACGTCTTTCAATTTAACCTCCACCGACTCGTTGACCTGTAGACGTCTATCCTCAAACGTGTCAACAAGCGTCTCATACACCTGTGTTGTCATGAGCTTCACGAAGATTCTCACACTGCCGTTGAGGGCTATGCCGTAAATATCGCCCTTGTCGATGCCATACGTGTCTCTAATGATAGCTGGTAACAGGAGAGTTGCGTTATTTGGATAAATAGCCCCATGAACAAGCTCCACACAGACAGTGTTAATGCGCGTCGATACTGCTCCGCCATCCTGCTTTGAAAACAAGTAGTTACCACTGCTCCACAAGAGGGCAGACCAGACCACCTGCCACGGCCAAGGCTGGGCAGCGAGTGCGTGAGAGTTTTGGGGCATGCAGGATGAAAGCAGGCTTGGATGACGTGTTATGGGGAGATAAACCCTCCAAATATGTATTGGGTAAGTGTAGGAACCAAAAGGATAGGATGACAGTGGAGTGCTTGGAGGTGGATGAAGAATTGGAGAATTATGATGAAGGAATGCGGATTTGTACCACAGAGGCTATGAACGTGTGTATGGATAAGTGGTTTGCCAAGCATATGTGTCACAAAGGGGTGAGTGTGATGAACAAGAATTTAATATTTTTTTTTATATTTTATTATAAAACCCAAACATTACAGTCCTAACAATATACATCACAAATCATCACATACACATGTGACTAAACAAAATACATAAGTGACTCCTCACAAAAGTAAGCACAAATGCTTTAACATTATTTTGACAATAACAAATTCTTGGTTCACACAAACCATCAACATTAACTTACATCACCAAAAGTGTATATTACAAAAACCAACAATTACTATTATGCACATATATGACATTAAACTGCCATACAAAGGCTTTCCTATACTCTATAATAAAAACAAACCCCCACTTTACTTTATTGCCCACCTAAAACTATACTCAGTCAAAAAATCCTTCTACATTATTCCCCTTTATGAAACATACATATGTGATACACCTTACATGGTATTTATATCATTAAGTCACATTCACATGTGACCAATAAAAAATTAACCATAAATTCATCTCAAAAATAAGCGCAACATACTTAAATATAATTAGACCATAACCTAAATCATGTTTAACACAGACAATCATCACAACATACATCACCTAAGGTTATACAAAGGTACTTTACAAACTCCAACAACACTATTATACACATATATAACTGAACTTCCCAAACATAGGATGTCCTAACCTATAAAATTAATGTTCAAACCCCCACTTTATTTTACTGACCACCTGAACATACTATTCTGGCCATCATAACTCCTTGTCCACTAACCCTTTTTTACAAAACATACATATGTGATCCACCTTACATGTTATGTATGAACAGCAACATTTTATAACAGGTATTTAAGAAATAATTCCAATATATCAAAATTTTAACTACATATTGTTGTGTTACCAACACAAGTCATTATACACACAAAAAAAAACTTCGCTAACAATGGTTCTATAACACCATTCTCACACCATAAACTCCTAATAGAGGTTAAATCTTTGCATAAACTAAACCTAATTTGGCTTTTACATACACATGAACAACCAAGCCACTTATAATGGTTTTGCCTAGAAACATACAAAAAGAAACCACAACTGTTGCTATTTACCATTACATTATCCCTACCAATGCATTGTCGACATGACAAAAACCTTGTTTCACTAAACCATACAACTTACATCGTCACACAACCATGACGTTGAAAACTCAATTCTAACTTGACCTATAGGTCAAGTTAGAACAACAAACCAAAGATTACAAAATAACATAAGTTAGACAAAGGCTGTTAAACATCAATAACCACCATCAAACCAAAGGAAACACTGCCACAACCTCAGAAAACCTATGCCCCCATACCCCTTAAAACCCACACTCAAAACCCAACCACTAACACTACCCCCCCCCCACATTAACCCACCTCCATCCACACAACCACTAAGACCCCCCCCTAACTTTCCTCGAAAACTAACACCCCCCCTACCCATCCCTCCCCAACCTACGTAACCTACCCACCGTCATATCTCTGTAAACCTCCGACATTCGCTGCCCAGCCTTTGCGGAGTGCGGGTGTGCTTGTTTCTGGTCCCTAGCGGTGGAGTTGAGAACTGGTAGTTTTCATCAACATGGTGGAGCGCTACAGACGACGTGTCAATACTGTCTGTATTGAAGTGTTGCAGGGCGCGATTTACCCAAGCAAGGCAGATGTTCTCCTCCCAGCTATTTTGAGGGATTCTTTAGGGATATCCATTGAAGAATTATTTGGGATATCTCTCAACGGTTCGTCAAGGATTTTTGTCAAGTTTGCAGTGGCCAGCGCATATGAGCGAGTGGTTGACACGTATCAGAAGAAGAGGATTGTCGTCAACACGGGATTAGAGGTACGGCTTCGAGATGTGTCACGGTACTACACTTATATACGAGTCCGAAACGTGCCGTTCGAAGCGTTGGATATTGATGTGCGAAACGTCTTCAGTCAATTTGGTGACGTCCATGCAGCCACGGTGGGCCGGTGGGCACAGGGGACTTATGCCGGGCTGCAAGAAGGTTCATTTTCTTTGAAAATGACGCTCAAACGTCAGATACCTTCATACGTCATGATGGAGGAGTTCCGGCAGCAGGTCTATGTGACTTACGCAGGCCAAGTTCGAACGTGTCGCCTGTGTGGATTACCTGGACATGTGGCGGCGGCATGTGATCGTCGGATGGGCCAACAGAGACATGGAGCTGCTGATGGTATGAGGAAGGATGAAGTGGTGGTCGTGGATGCTATGGATGAGTCGCCACGCGAGAATATGAGCATGGTGCCAAGTGGACAATGGAGTGACATTGTTGATAAGGAGGATGAGCGTGTACTAACGTTGTCACAGGTGACCCAGGAGGGCGAGACAGCGGAGACGGAGGAAGTGGCTCTGCCGGAAGGTGTGAACTTGGTTTTGTCTGAGCCGCTTTTGGAGGATTTTCCACTGTTGTTGGACAGTCCTGTGTGTGAGGGCACACAGCATGGTGTGGAGGACTTAGGATCAGAGGTGAGGAGGGACGAGGGGTGAGACGAGTGTGATGGGCGTCTCAGAGAGTGGGCCTTGCCTTCAAGTCCAGGAGGTTGGTGTAGAAGTGAACAGGGAGAGGATTGTGAGACTATGGAGGCTACAGGGGACTCCAGGAAAGGCCTAGTGGTCTAGTTGAGGACGATGTCCTAACACCTGGGCAACAGGTGTGCAAGAAGGCCTGGGTGGAGGTGGCAAAAGGGGACGGGGAGTGGCAAGGGTAGAGAGGGGATGAGGGACAGGAAAGCAGACAGGCAAGTACTGGGAGTGTCAGTAGAGAAAGAGAGCATTAGTAAGGGAAAGTCGGTAGTGACGAGGAAGTTGAAAAGTAGAGGAAAGCCCACTGCGTTCTTTTCAGGTGTTTAACGATGAATGTAAATGGCCTCCGAGCGGAGGTCAAACGTAAATGGGTAGAGGTGACATTAAGACGTTTAAATGTGGATGTGTGTATATTGCAAGAGCATAATTATAGGATGGGGAGAGATTTGACGTTAAGTGGATTTACAGTTTATGCGGGTAGTGCGGGTAGTTTCAAGGGAGGGTGGCTATAGGTATACGTGTGACCAGTCCCTTTCGGTTGTTGGCTTGGGAAGAGGGGGTGGGAGGGTGGTAGGGTTGAGGGTTTATGGGGGAATGTCAGAGTGTGTATAGTGGGAGTTTATATGCTGGCTATAAGTTGTAGAAAAACTAAGGAAGAATTTGTGAGAGAGGAGTTGATATATTTCTTACGTGGGTTGCCGGTTGTGACTATTGTCGCAGGGGATTGGAATTGTGTGATTAGGAAGAGGGATGTGGAAACCGAGAGGGGCGGGTGTGAGTTGGGGTTTTGGTGATGTTTTGGGTGCGGCAGGAGTCAGAGATGTGGTAGGGGCGGTGGGTGGCATATAGAACATACGTTCATACGTAGGGGCTATGCTGCAAGACTCGATCGTGTGTATGTGTCGAGGGATGTTATAGTGGAAGGCGTGGATTGCGTTGATGTTGGGTTTTCCGATCACAGGGTGTGTTGGCAGTGTTGGGATGGGAGGGAGCTGTTAGAACGTATGCTAGTTATTGGAAGCTAACGTGGGCTTATTGCAGGGGGAACAGTGTAGGAGGAGTTTTGAGGAGTGGTGGAGGGATGTGGAATGATGGGAAGGACCGGAAGATGTGGTGGGTTGGTGGAATGGAGTGGCGAAAGTGGGTATTCAGGATTTTTATAAACGTGAAGGTAGAGAGCAGGCGCGAATGCGTTATGGCCTGCAGAGGTATTTGGAGGGGCAGTTGCGGGATTGTTATGTGGGGGGGGCGGGTTACTCGCTGGAGGACAAAGGTTTTGAGGGGCCAGTTGAAGGATATACAGAATGAGAGATTCCAGGCTATCAGAGTGAGGGCAGGTATTGAGGATGTGCTACGGGGGGACAAACCGTCTTTGACTGTCTTGCGTGTTTTTCGAAAGAGGAGGCAGGGTATGACGATGACGTCATTGAAGGTACACGAGGAGTTGTGTGGGTATATGGAGGGACAGGTACTGAGGTCGACAGAGGGTATGAGCGGGTTTGTGGATGTTTGGTTTCGGCGGTATCTAGACCATAGGTTGGAGGAGGTGGAGGCGAAAGAGGAAGTTTTGGAGGGTATACAGGTAGGGATTAGTGAGGAGGAGAGGAAAGGGATGGAGGGTAGTATAACTGAGGAGGAAGTGTGGTTCGCAGTGAAGGGGATGCAGATGGGTAAAGCGCCGGGAGTCGATGGATTACCTAGTGATTTTTATTTTCAACATTGGGGAGTGTTGAAGGAATGTTTGACGAAAGTTTTCAATTGTTGGAAGGAAGTATGGTATATGGGGGAGGATCAGCGCACTGGAGTTGTGGTTTTAGTGCCTAAGGGGAAAGTGGTGGAAACGATTAGGGATTACAGAGCTATAACACTTTTATGTGCAGATTACAAAATCTTTGCACGGATTTTGGGTAATAGGGTTAAAAAGGTTTTGGATTCTATCATAGAACGTGGTCAGTATGGGATACCGGGGAGGTGTATGGGGAATGGGCATGGTAGGATTAGGTCATTCATCGAGGGTCGAGAGGGGGGTGGGGTTTTAGGGCTTGATTGGGAAACGGCTTATGACAGTGTGGATAGGAATATGTTATTTGACATTCTTCGTAAGCAGGGTTTTGGGAATGAAGTAGTGGGTTGGGTGCAAACGTTGTATGAGGGGCTTTTGTGCGGGTTCAATTGAATGGAAGGGTGGGAAACGTGGTGGACATGAAGCGGGGTTTGCGACAGGGGTGCCCTTTGTCGCAAATTCTGTTTGCATGCTTACAGGATCCTTTTATAGGTTAGTATCGAAGGGGTAGGGGGGAGGGTCAGGTACCTGGTTGTGCATCTGGGAAAAGTGGGTTATGTTGATGACACAACAATTCTCGTAGGTGGGTGGGAGGTTAGATGCTATAGGGAGGATTATAAGTGTTTTGGGGCAGCTACAGGGATTCGGATTAACAGGGTGAAATCTAAATTGTTAGAGGTGGGGATGTGGGTGGGCGGGGACTTGGGAATAGGTATGGTTGGCATGTTGTTGAGTGCTTGAAAATTTGTGGGATAATTTATTGTAATGATGCGAGTAGGGCGAGGGTTGAAAATTCTTCTAAGGTGGTAACGGCGACAATCGCGCGAATGAGTGGATGGAGACCGGGAGATGTGACGTTAATGCAGAGGGTTATGGTAGTGAATGTTTTACTGTATAGTAAATTGTGGCATGTGGCAAGGGTATACCCACTCGTGGGGAGAGATGTTGAATTATTACAGCGGAGAGTGTTGCGGTATATATGGGGTTTTGAGACATTGGCTTAATAAGGAGGTTGTCATGACGCCGGTTAGTAAGGAGGTTTGGGGTTGATACCCTTACATAGGAGGCTTATAGGAATATATGTAAAGCAGAGATATGTGGAGGAGGGAGGGTGGGGGTAAGCGGGTGGGAGTGGTCATGCGTGAGGTACGGAGGTGGTGGAGTGGACGTGACCTGAGTTTATGGAGGCAATGTTGAGGGTTTTACTAGTTGTCAGAGAGCCAAGGGGTTTTCGGGTGGGGGTTTTGGACAAGCTTGGGGAGGCGGGGGTATAGTGCAAGGGTAGCAGAGTACCCAAAGTATAATTGGGGCGACTTGGGTAGGTTTCGGAAGTTGAGGCTGAGGGCGAGGGTTAGGGAGACGGTTTTCGATTCCTACATGGAATCTTGGCTTCTAAAGCGCAATTGTTTTTAATGGGTTTAGTGAGTGAGGGTACTTGTTTGAGATGTGGGCTTTTGGATACGTCGTACCATGCGGTGTATTTTTGTGAAGATTTAGGCGGGGAACGGGAATGGTTTGGACGGGTCATGAGGAGTGTAGGTGGGTGTGGGCTTTCAATGTTAGGGGCTTTAAGCCTGGATATTGGTGGGTTTGAGGAAAATGTACGTAGAAGTTTAATGTACCTGGTGGTTGATTTCATATATGTCGTGGGGTATGCGCGAGGTAATGGGTGGGAGGCGGGTTCGTGCCTTGGCGGCACATTTTTACAGGACGAAATGTAGGAATCAGGGTTTGTATGGGAGAACTTGGGTTGAAGCTTTCTCAGAGGGTTATAGAACGATGACGGTGGTGTCCCTTTTAAGGTTTTGGGGATGACGTAGGATCCATTCGAGGGGACTGGTCGAGTGGGGGAGGGGGAGGTTGGGTATATCCGGAAGGGTTGACTAGGGTATAGTATGGTTGATTGATGTGTGGTTGGTTAGGCGGTATACAGGGTTGAAGCTAGGATGGGTTGGGACGGGGTGGTATCGTGGGTGTCCGATTTTTGG
Source organism: Cherax destructor (assembly GCA_009830355.1). Lineage (NCBI taxonomy): Eukaryota > Metazoa > Arthropoda > Malacostraca > Decapoda > Parastacidae > Cherax > Cherax destructor. The sequence goes on from WNWK01024272.1 coordinate 26,063, forward strand.
ACGTTTCGGGATGGGGTTGTAGGTAAATGTTCAGGTGTGTGTTGACTCAGACTTGGAGTGATGTTGGTTGGGGGGGGGGTCTTAGGGGTCATGGACGCATGGGGTTTCCTCTAGGATGTAGTAGTGTAATCTAAAGTTAAAGTAGTAGGGTTTGTCGGTGGTGATGTGCTGGCGTTTTGCATTTATGTGGCAGGTTGGAGGTTAGGAGGTATTAGGTGTTAGACAACCGACAGTGTGCAGGTGTGCTTGGGTGAAGTTGTCCCAGGTATCTGTGGCAATTCATGTAGGATAAAGTTGATGTTTTGCTATGTTTGTCTTAAGTTTAACGTTTTTAGTATTGTCTTCTGTATGTGTTCCCTATCTTTTGTTTGAATTATACAGGAGCAGCTTCTGCATATTTTTGGGTTTTTCTAGTGTTTGTATATGTATGCAACACAAATGTGTTTTGTGTGGTCTTATTATCCGGTGTGGGAATGTGACGTTGTGTTGTAGACAGTGTTGTCTACGGTAGTGATGGCTTGATGTTAATGTATTTCTTATTAAAGATGATGTGGTGTGACCCTTGTTTCGGGGGTCAGTTGTTTTTGTGTGTTATTGTGCAACACCTGTTTTATAGGCAGAAAGTTTAAGGTTTTATTTTATTTCATGCCTATGTACTGCGTTTTGTGGTAGGGAAGAAGTAAAATATGTAACCAGCTATTACAAATAAAGAAGTATTTGTAACAAACGACTGTTTGGGATACTGAGTAAAATCTCGTATTTCAGATTTTTATTATATTAAATATATATTATTAATATAAAAGCATATAATCTGAATAAAAACATATAATCTAATAATCTGTGTAAAAACCTATTTACACAAAATCACAGTACAAGATAAAAGTCACAAGTAAAATCAAGTATTCCGTGTAGTGTCAAGTCGCTGCCATCTTCTAGTGTCACGCAGGACACTACCACACCTTGTCATGATACTTCTTTGTCTTATGGCACGCCTTCTCACGGGGTCCCCTGACACCCGTTCTCTGTGTCACATGACACGCCCCCGGTGTCACCCGACACGCCTTCTCTTCTGTGTCACACGACACCCTTCTCTCTGTGCCCATAAGACACCTTCCTTGCATCATGAACCCATCTCTAATAAAACCTTTTCACCGCGTTATGACACACATCAAATACACGACTCAACCTGTGTCGTGCCACCGTCACAAACTCTCTCTGACTATACACCACTAAATACCTTGACACCACAGTGTCACACAAGACACCACCTGTTACCAGTGTCACACAAGACACCACCTGTTACCAGTGTCACACAAGACACCACCTGTTACCAGTGTCACACAAGACACCTGTTACCAGTGTCCAAGACACCACTGTTACCAGTGTCACACAAGACACCACCTGTTACCAGTGTCACACAAGACACCACCTGTTACCAGTGTCACACAAGACACCACCTGTTACCAGTGTCACACAAGACACCACCTGTTACCAGTGTCACACCAGACACCACCTGTTACCAGTGTCACACAAGACACCACCTGTTACCAGTGTCACACAAGACACCACCTGTTACCAGTGTCACACAAGACACCACCTGTTACCAGTGTCACACAAGACACCACCTGTTACCAGTGTCACACAAGACACCACCTGTTACCAGTGTCACACAAGACACCACCTGTTACCAGTGTCACACAAGACACCACCTGTTACCAGTGTCACACAAGACACCACCTGTTACCAGTGTCACACAAGACACCACCTGTTCCAGTGTCAACAAGACACCACCTGTTACCAGTGTCACACAAGACACCACCTGTTACCAGTGTCACACAAGACACCACCTGTTACCAGTGTCACACAAGACACCACCTGTTACCAGTGTCACACAAGACACCACCTGTTACCAGTGTCACACAAGACACCACCTGTTACCAGTGTCACACAAGACACCACCTGTTACCAGTGTCACACAAGACACCACCTGTTACCAGTGTCACACAAGACACCACCTGTTACCAGTGTCACACAAGACACCACCTGTTACCAGTGTCACACAAGACACCACCTGTTACCAGTGTCACACAAGACACCACCTGTTACCAGTGTCACACAAGACACCACCTGTTACCAGTGTCACACAAGACACCACCTGTTACCAGTGTCACACAAGACACCACCTGTTACCAGTGTCACACAAGACACCACCTGTTACCAGTGTCACACAAGACACCACCTGTTACCAGTGTCACACAAGACACCACCTGTTACCAGTGTCACACAAGACACCACCTGTTACCAGTGTCACACAAGACACCACCTGTTACCAGTGTCACACAAGACACCACCTGTTACCAGTGTCACACAAGACACCACCTGTTACCAGTGTCACACAAGACACCACCTGTTACCAGTGTCACACAAGACACCACCTGTTACCAGTGTCACACAAGACACCACCCGTTACCAGTGTCACACAAGACACCACCCGTTACCAGTGTCACACAAGACACCACCCGTTACCAGTGTCACACAAGACACCACCTGTTACCAGTGTCACACAAGACACCACCCGTTACCAGTGTCACACAAGACACCACCTGTTACCAGTGTCACACAAGACACCACCTGTTACCAGTGTCACACAAGACACCACCTGTTACCAGTGTCACACAAGACACCACCTGTTACCAGTGTCACACAAGACACCACCTGTTACCAGTGTCACACAAGACACCACCTGTTACCAGTGTCACACAAGACACCACCTGTTACCAGTGTCACACAAGACACCACCTGTTACCAGTGTCACACAAGACACCACCTGTTACCAGTGTCACACAAGACACCACCTGTTACCAGTGTCACACAAGACACCACCTGTTACCAGTGTCACACAAGACACCACCTGTTACCAGTGTCACACAAGACACCACCTGTTACCAGTGTCACACACTTTCAGGTACAAGTTCAGGCACAACAGTCCATTTTCAGGTACATAGTCTCAGGAACACAGTCGGACGTGAATAGCCAGTAGATGTTAGGCCGTCACCAGCACGAAGAGTCAATTCCAGGTCTGTCTGTTGAACACTCCCAGGTGTATCAGGGAGCTAGTGAACTCTCCAGTGTTGTATAGGGCAGAGTCTCGCTGACACTCTCCAGCAGTGATATGGGAGAGTCTCGTCACTCCTAGTGTATCAGGAGCTGGTGAACTCTCCAGTGTTGATATGGGAGAGTCTCGTTAGCACTGTGACCTGTACCAGCACACACTGCAGTCTACAACTCACAGGTCTGCCTGGCGAACCCAGTTATAGGAGCTGCCGGACTCTCCAGTGTTGACTAGGGAAGTCTCGATGACACTACCATTGTCAAGAGGCCGGGCACAAACATCAGTCTGGTATGAGTAACCTTGACTGCCGGCCGTGAGTAATTACTAAACCATTGTTAGATAGGGGGCCGTAACACCAGCGGTTAAATTTTATGGTGTTTTGAGACAATGTATGTTGGGTTTCATTGACAGTGTGTTTGTTGTGCATAGAAACTTAGGGCGTTGGTAGTAGAGGAATTTTTTGTTTGTGCTTTGGCAGGGTTCTTATTATAGGATATATAGACTGATGTGTTTATTCCTGTTCTGTTTGCTTGTTTTTGTTTATATGAGCCTGATTTATTTTTGGGCATTTATTGGATTGTTATGTATATATGTGTTTTTTAAAATAAAAAAAAAAAAAAAAACTTCTACCGTAAATTACTTCATTCCTATATTTCGTTTTAACAAAAACCGCAGCTAGAACCTTGACCATCACTACCCCTTCCACCTCTCTCATGTACCATATATTATATAAATAGTCTAACATAATGTATGTTATAGCCCACGTACGCCTTCCGGAAATTCACTAGCTCTAAA
>WNWK01024273.1:0-29968 GCA_009830355.1 Cherax destructor
ATGAAGTATTAAAATTTTAGTATTCAAAAAAATAAAATTTGAACATCCATTTTTTTTTAAAAAGTACAGTGGTCCCCGGTTAACGATATGTTTTCGTTCCAGAATGCTGTTAAATCCCAAACCCCAAACCAATTTATCCCCATAATAATTGAAAAATAGACTAGTTTTTTTGGGACCACCAAAATACACTTACAAAAAAGCATTTAAAAATAAACTTACAAAAAAAGGTTATTTGGGGACCATCGTTAACCAAGGTACCACTGTTTTTATATACATGGTTGGGGAAATTGTCGGGAAATATTCAGTGTTGAAATTAAGACATCATTGGTTTTTTTTGTGTTGCTTTGAAAGGTAGGCTTTAATACAGCTTTTTTTGGGTTTAAATTTTTTGGGTGCTTGAGTAAAAGGTAGGCATTAATTACAGCTTTTCTGGTTAATTTTGGGTGATGCGGAGATTTCTAAGAAGGGGCCTTTTTAAATTGATTTCAGGCAGGGGTCCTTTGTTTTCCCTTGGAAGAGTTCCAGAATTTGGCCCTTAAGGGCATAGCTTTTTTGCACAGGGAGAAAAGAACACAAGGGACATCAAGAGTGTTTTTGTGTCTTGTATTATGGTTGTGTGTTCTGTTGTGTTAGTAGGTAGGAGTTTGAGAGGGGGGTTTTTTTGAGGGGGGCCCCTTCACTGTTAAATTAACCCTTTCTGCTAGCCTTAATTTAATTTGTTAAAAGGAAAACCTTTTTCCCCATAAGAAAAAATTTAAAAACAATTTCCTTTTCCCACCCAAAAATATTCACAAAAATTTTTTTTTAAAGGTTTTAAAACTATATTTTTAATTTTAAGAAAAAAGGGAGAAATAAATATAAAGCACTAATTATAATGGACAAATGAACAGTTAAAAAGTTTTCCCTTTTTATTGAAGACTTTTGTTGGCATATGAAAGAGTCGGGAAAGTTTGTTTGAGGCAGGACAAGATAGTCCTTCAATATGACAATAATATCAACTCTACAGCTTATTTATCTAGCAAATTATCTAATATGACATAATAAACAATATTAATAACATAGAAACATGATATAAACCTAGAATGAATAAAACATGTCACCCCGAATGAAAGGACCGGTGGTAGTGTGTTTGTTGTTTTAGTATAAGGGCCACTGACCATAACCCATGGTGGTGGTCGGCGGCAGCAAAAAAGCCACCATCACTATACTCACAAACAATGTACATAATTTATAAATAAGAAATATTCACACTTATATAAATAAGAAATATTTACACTTATACCTTGGAGGAGATGGTGGCAGAGGGCGCGTTTTGTCGGGCCCCCCTATATTCTCAAACAACATTGTGGGGAAGGTTTCATGTCTTTATTTTCTATCGCTAATCGTTTAACTTATTTAAACCCCTTTGGGGTTTTTGGCCGTACTAGATGGCTTACGCATTGGGTTTTTGGCCGTATTGGTACCCCTTTAAATTCTACCCCCCCAGATAAACAGAAACAGGCTGGTAGGCCTAGATGTGAGAGAATGGGTCTGTGCGGTCAGTGTGCACAGTATAAAAATCCTGCACCACACAGTGCATAATGAAAAAAAAACTGACCGTGTTTTTGGTTTAAAACAGTGACTTTGCAGTCTATTTTTGTATGGTTTTTTATGCTTGTATTTTCGTTTTCTTAGTCTCATTTGATGAATGGATGATATATTACAGAAATAGAGATAATTTGACGGGTTTTCCCACGATGACAAGTACCAAAAAACCCGAGCGCAAAATAGTGAAAATGTTCAATTTTTGCCTATGTTAAAGGGAGTAAACAAATCACGCCATGCGTAATACACATCAACGGGGTAGTCTAAACTTGCACAAGTGTTGGATATTATTTATACCATTTTTAAAAGATGCAGTTGTATACAAAACCAGTAAATTTTTATTTTTTGTGAGAAAAAAAATTCAAAATGGAAAGAAAAAGAAATTTTAAAAAGAGCCAGGAGACATGACTAATGAACAGATAAAATGTTATTTGAGCCCCCGGGAATATGTCCATTTATTCTGGACCCTATTTTGAAATTGGCATCTTTTAAAAGGGAAATTGGCCAAATTGGGAATTTTTGACCACCTTATTGGGTAGTTGGGGTTTGGTAAATTGGTTGTTTTTTGTCCCAAATTGAAAAGAACAAATGAATTCTAGCAAAATAGCTATAATTTTAGTAGACAGAACCATTGAAATTTGTCGAAAATGGGGCCTCAAAGTGGGCAAAAATCACCACACGAAAGGCCATCGAAAACCCCCTAACTTCGCGAAAGCAAAATTTCCCCGTTAGTTTTCGATAAAAATTTTTCAAAATTTTTTTTTCTTTGTGGATCGGGAAAAAATTTTTTTTTTTAAAAAAATTTTTTTTTTTTTTTTTTTTTTAAAAAAAAAAAAAAGGGTTTTGGGGGCCCCCCAAAAAAATTTTTTTTTTAAAAAAAACAAAATTTTTTTTCCCCCCCAAAAGGGGGGGTTTTTTCCCTTTTTTCCCTTTTCCCCTTTTAAAAAGGGGGGGGGGTTTTTTTTTGGGGCCCCCCCAAAAAGGGGAAAAAAAAAAAAGGGGGTTTTTTTTTCCCCTTTTTCCTGTAAAACCCGTTTGGTTTTTTTTTTAAAAAAAATTTAAACCAAAAAAAAAGAAAAAAAAAATAAAATTTAAAATTTTCCCTTTAAACCCCCGGGTTTTTAAAATTTTTGAATTTTAAAAAACCAAAAAAAAAGGGAAAAAAAAAAAAAAAAAAAAAATTTTTTTAATTTAAGGTTTTTTTGGGGGGGGAAAAAAAGGGGGGGGGGGGGGGGAACCCCCCAAAAAGGGGGCCCCCGGGGGGGGGTTTTTTTTTTTTAAAAAACCCAAAAACCCCAAAAAAAAATTTTTTCCAAAAAAGCCCAAAATTTTGGGGGCCATTTTAAAACCCCCCCAAAAAAACCCCCCCCCCAAAAAATTTTTCCAAAATTTTTAAAATAAAAAAATTTTTTTTTCCCCCCCCCCAAAAAAAAAAAAAAAAAAATTTTTTTTTGTTCCAAACCCCCCCTGAAATTTTCCCCTTGGTTTTTTTTTGAATTTTTTTAAAAAGGGGGATTTCCCTTTTTCCCCCAAAACCCCCCCCACCCCTTTTCCCCAAAACCGCCCCCTTTTTTTTTAAAAAAGGGGGGTTTGGGGGCCCCGGGAAAACCCCCAAAAAAAAAGGGTTTAAAAATTTTGGGGGGTTTTTCCCCCCCCCCGTTTTTTTTGGAATTTTTTGGGGGGGGTTTTTTTTTTAGGGTTTTTTTAAAAAAAAAACCTTTTTTTAAAAAAATTTTTTAAATTTTTTTAAATTTTGGGGCCCCAAAAAAAATTTTTTTTTAAGGGGTTTTTTTTTTTCCCCCAAATTTTCCCCTTTGGGGCCCCCCCTTTTTTTTAAAAAAATTTTTAAATTTTTTTGGGGGAAAAAAAAAACATTTTTTTAAAAAAAATTTTTTTTAACCCCTTTTTAACTTAAAAAAAGGGAAAAGGGGCCCCCGAGATTTTAAAAAATTTTTTTTTAAAAAAAAAATTTTTTTTTTTTTGGAAAAAATTTTAAAAAAAAAAATTTGGGCCCTTTTTTTTTTTAAAACCCTTTTTTTTGGGGGGAAAAAATTTTAAAAAAATTTTTTAAAAAAAAAATTTTAAAAAAATTGGTTTTTTTTCCCCCCCCCAGGGCCCCAAAAAAAACCCCCCCCCCCCCCCGGGGGGTTTTTTTTTTTTTTGGGGAACAAATTCGTTCGGTAATGGCACTCGAACAGCATTCTGGAATGAATTATGGCCGATAACCGGGGTCCACTGTAGATATTTTAAGTAGTTCGACATTTACTGTATCTGTTAGTATGGTTGGGTTTGGATGAGAGAAGACATAAGTACAGTGGAACCCAGTTTGGCCATAATTTGCTCAGGAGGCTGTTCAAATGCCGTTACGACGAATTTGGTCCCATAAGGAATAATGTAAATTAGATTAGTCCATTTCAGACCCCCAAAAATACACTTACAAAAGCACTTGCAATAATATTTTTTTTTTTATTAACACATCGGGCGATTCCCACCGAGGCAGGGTGGCCCGAAAAAGAAAAACTTTCATCATCATTAACACCCCTCCTTCAGAGTGCAGACACTGTACTTCCCATCTCCAGGACTCAAGTCCGGCCTGCCGGTTTCCCTGAATCCCTTCATAAATGTTACTTTGCTCACACTCCAACAGCACGTCAAGTATTAAAAACCATTTGTCTCCATTCACTCCTATCAAATACGCACACACATGCTTGTTGGAAATCCAAGCCCCTCGCACCCAAAACCTCTTTTACCCCCTCCCTCCAACCTTTCCTAGGCCGACCCCTACCCCGCCTTCCCTCCACTACAGATTTATACACTCTTGAAGTCATTCTGTCTCGTTCCATTCTCTCTACATGTCCGAACCAACTCAACAACCCCTCCTCAGCCCTCTGGATAATAGTTTTGGTAATCCCGCACCTCCTTCTAATTTCCAAACTCCGAATTCTCTGCATTATATTCACACCACACATTGACCTCAGACATGACATCTCCACTGCCTCCAGCCTTCTCCTCGTTGCGACATTCATCACCCATGCTTCACACCCATATAAGAGTGTTGGTATAACTATACTCTCATACATTCCCCTCTTTACTTCCATGGACAAAGTTCTTTGTCTCCACAGACTCCGAAGTGCACCACTCACCCTTTTCCCCTCATCAATTCTATGGTTCACCTCATCCTTCATAGACCCATCTGCTGACATGTCCACTCCCAAATATCTGAATACATTCACCTCCTCTATACTTTCTCCCTCCAATCTGATATCCAATCTTTCGTCACCTAATCTTTTTGTTATCCTCATCACCTTACTCTTTCCTATATTCACTTTCAATTTTCTTCTTTTACATCCCTTACCAAATTCATCCACCAACCTCTGCAACTTCTCTTCAGAATCTCCCAAAAGCACAGTGTCATCAGCAAAAAGCAACTGTGACAACTCCCACTTTGTATTTGATTCTTTGTCTTTTAACCCCACACATCTTGCATTCACTTCTCTTACAACCCTATCTATAAATATATTGAACAACCACGGTGACATCACACATCCTTGTCTAAGGCCTACTTTTACCAAGAAATAATCTCTCTCTCTCCTACACACTCTAACCTGAGCCTCACTATCCTCATAAAAGCTCTTCACTGCTTTCAGTAACCTACCTCCTATTCCATACACCTGCAACATCTGCCACATTGCCCCCCCCTATCCACCCTATCATACGCCTTTTCCAGATCCATAAATGCCACAAAAACCTCTTTACCCTTATCCAAATACTGTTCACCTATATGTTTTACTGCAAACACTTGGTCTACACACTCCCTACCTTTCCTAAAGCCACCTTGTTCATCTGCTATTCTGCTCTCTGTCTTACTCTTAATTCTTTCAGTAATAACTCTACCATACACTTTACCTGGTATACTTAACAGACTTATTCCCCTATAATTTTTGCACTCTCTTTTGTCCCCTTTGCCTTTATACAAAGGAACAATACATGCTCTCTGCCAGTCCCTAGGTACCTTACCCTCTTCCATACATGTATTAAATAATAGCACCAACCACTCCAAAACTATATCTCCGCCTGCTTTTAACATTTCTACCTTTATCCCATCAATCCCGGCTGCCTTACCCCCTTTCATTCTACCCACTGCCTCACGAACTTCCCCCACACTTACAACTAGCTCTTCCACACTCCTACAAGATGTTATTCCTCCTTGCCCTATACACGAAATCACAGCTTCCCTGTCTTCATCAACATTTAACAACTCCTCAAAATATTCCCTCCATCTTCCCGATACCTCTAACTCTCCATTTAATAACTCTCCTCTCCTATTTTTAACTGTCAAATCTATTTGTTCCCTAGGCTTCCTCAACTTATTAATCTCACTCCAAAACTTTTTCTTATTTTCAACAAAATTTGTTGATAACATCTCACCACTCTCTCATTTGCTCTCTTTTACATTGCTTGATCACTCTCTTAACCTCTCTTTTTTTCTTCATATACTCTTCCCTCCTTGCATCATTTCTACTTTGTAAAAACCTCTCATATGCTAACTTTTTCTCCCTTACTACTCTCTTTACATCATCATTCCACCAATCGCTCTTCTTCCCTCCCGCACCCACTTTCCTGTAACCACAAACTTCTGCTGAACACTCTAACACTACAATCTTTAACCTACTCCATACATCTTCGACCCCATTGCCTACACTCTCACTAGCCCATCTATCCTCCAATAGTTGTTTATATCTTACCCTAACTGCCTCCTCTTTTAGTTTATAAACCTTCACCTCTCTCTTACTTACTGCTTCTATTTTCCTTGTATCCCATCTACCTTTTACTCCCACTTTAGCTACAACTAAAAAGTGATCTGATATATCTGTGGCCCCTCTATAAACATGTACATCCTTAAGTCTACTCAACAGTCTTTTATCTACCAAGACATAGTCCAACAAACTACTGTCATTACGCCCTACATCATATCTTGTATACTTATTTATCCTCTTTTTCTTAAAATATGTATTACCTATAACTAAACCCCTTTCTATACAAAGTTCAATCAAAGGGTTCCCATTTTCATTTACACCTGGCACCCCAAACTTACCTACCACACCCTCTCTACATGTTTCTCCTACTTTGGCATTTAGGTCCCCTACTACAATTACTCTCTCACTTGGTTCAAAAGTTCCTATACATTCGCTTAACATCTCCCAAAATCTCTCTCTCTCCTCTACACTCCTCTCTTCTCCAGGTGCATACACGCTTATTATAACCCACTTTTCGCATCCGACCCTTATTTTAATCCACATAATCTTTGAATTTACACATTTATATTCCCTATTCTCCTTCCATAACTGGTCCTTCAACATTATTGCTACCCCTTCCTTAGCTCTAACTCTCTCAGATACTCCTGACTTAATCCCATTTATTTCTCCCCACTGAAACTCGCCTACCCCCTTCAGCTTTGTTTCGCTTAGGGCCAGGACATCCAACTACTTTTCATTCATAACATCAGCAATCATCTCTTTCTTATCATCCGCACTACATCCATGCACATTCAAACATCCCAGTTTTATAAAGCTTTTCTTATTCGTTTTTTTAGTAAGTGTGTACAGGAGAAGGGGTTACTAGCCCATTGCTCCCGGCATTTTAGTCGCCTTATACGACACGCATAGTTTACGGAGGAAGAATTCTTTTCCACTTCCTCATGGACAATAGAGGAAATAAAGAAGAACAAGAGCTATTAAGAAAAAGAAGAAACACATAGATGTGTGTATGTATATATATGCATGTGCATGCCTGTGTAGTGTAACCTACATGTAAGTAGAAGTAGCTAGATATACCTGTTATCCAGCGTGTTTATGAGACATAATTGTTCGAGTTGGGAGGTGGCCGAAACTTGGGGTACCACTATAGTGTCATCTGCAAATAAAATGGGTTTAAGGAGTTTAGATGCATTTGGGAGGTCATTGATGTAGATGAGAAAGAGAGGTGGAAAGGTTGGAAGGAGGGGTTAAATGAGGTTTTGTGTGCAAGGGGTTTGGACATCCAGCAGGCATGTGTGAGTATGTTAGGAGTGAGTGAAGGCAAATGGTTTTTGGGACTTGAGCTGTTGGAGTGTGAGCAAGGTAATATTTTGTGAGGGGGATTCAGGAAAACTGGTTAGTCAGACTTGAGTCTTGGAAGTGAGAAGTACAGTGCCTGTACTCTGAACGAGGTATGGGGATATTTGCTCTTTGGAGAGGCATCTGAACTATAGTATCTGTGCATCTCTGGCAAGACAGTGATAGAATGAATGATGGTGAAAGTGTTTCTTTTTTGGGTCACCCTGCCTCACTATGAGATAGTCAGTGCATTAAAAATAAAAGGTTAGATTGTGCCATGTTATGTTCATAGTGTCTTGTTTTTGTTTAAACAAAATTCTGATTTAATTTCCTATTTGTTTTCTTTTGTATAATCAGAGAATGGGAGAGAAGACTGAGAGGAAGAGTATATGTTTATGAGAATATTTTCATGTAACTGCCCCACTATCATTGCAAACTAACAATAACAAGGTTTTTCTTAGAAGTTTGATCTCTGTACATTTTACAAGAAATGCTTTTGTGAATTGTTATTTGTTTCAGGTTGAGGAATTAGTATATGGGGGTCACATCTTTTCCTCCATCATGGTGAACATTCCTACCCAGTGTGAAGTGTGCAACTCTTTCCTCTGGCTTTCCATGAAGGCCTACACCTGCCAAAGTATATATATCATTGATTTTTAGCCTTTTATATGAATTCAATATTTCCTATTTTATTGTACATCTAATGTCTTTGACTTAACCCTCTGAGGGTCCATCCTGTAGTTCTATGGCTTTGAAGCCAGGGTCCAAGCCATAGTACTATGCCATGAGCTCAGCTCACTCAGATAGGGTGTGAGTAATAAATGTGGGCCTAGATATGAGAGAATGCATCTACATTGGACCCCCGGTTTACGATAGTCTCCAAACTCGCCCTTTTATGTAAGTTTATTTTTGTAAGTGCTTTTGTAAGTGTAATTTTTGGGGTCTAAAAAGACTAATCTAATTTACATTATTCCTTATGGGAATAAATTCGTTCAGTAATGGCACTTGAACAGCATTCTTGAACGAAAAAATGACGTAATCAGGGGGTCCACTGTATATGTTAAGTGTGCACCATATAAAACAAATCCTGCAGCACGCAGTGCATAATGAGAAAAAAAACTTCAACCGTGTTTTTGGATTAAAACAGCAACTTTGCGGTGTATATTCATATGATTTTTACAGTTGTATTCTCAGTTTCTTGGTCACATTTGATAGAATGGAAGGTACACGTATTACAGAAATAGAGATGATTTTCATTGGTTTTAGTACTGAAAATGGTTTAAAACTGAGCTCAAAATAGCTGAAATGATAAATTTTTGCCGATGTTCAAGAGTAAACAAATGACATCAAGTATCCAATACATGTCAGCTGGTGGGTCTGATGTGTGTTCATGAATGTGCTGATATTATTTTATACAATTATTACAATACTGCATAACAGTAAGTCTTCTATTTTTTGGTGTGAATAAAAATTCATTTTATGTGAATAAAAAATCAAAATGTAATTCATTTGTAAAGCTTGGAAACATAACTAATAAACAGAGGAAATGTTATTTTAGTGCCAGGAATGCCTGCATTGTTTATTCTGGACCCTATTTTGAAACTGGAATATTTTGAAATTTGTGTGAAATTGGCCAAATTACCAATTTCTGATCACTTTATTGGGTAGTTGAAATACAGTGGACCCCCGGAAATCAAACATTCTTCATTCCAGAATGCTGTTCAAGTGCTGTTACCGAATGAATTTATTCCTATTAGGAATACAGTGGTCCCTCGGTTTTTGCCGAAAATTCATTCCAGAATGCTGCTCAAGTGCCATTACCGAACGAATTTACTTTTTTAAGAAATAATGTCACATAGGTTAGTCTATTTCAGATCCCCAAAAATACACTTGCAACAGCACTTATGAAAATACACTTACATAAATGTTCGAGTTTGGAGATGCACGAAAACCGAGGGACCACTGTAATGTAAATTAGATTAGTCTATTTCAGACCCCCAAAAATACACTTACAAAAGCACTTACAATAATAAACTTACATAATAGGTCGAGTTTGGAGGCGTTCAATTTCCGGGGGTCCACTGTAGTTGATTGGTCGATGGTTGATTTCTTGTGCTCAGTCAATAAAATAGAAGTAATACTAGCGAACTAGCTGAGAATTTGGTAGACTGGAATAATATAATGGGCCAAAAATGGGAGTCAAAATGGGCAAAACCACCGATGCGTAGATATCGCTGACACAGCAAAATTTACAAGAGCGTAATTTCGTCAATTTTCCATCAAATTTTGTACTTTTTGTTTTATTTTCTTCAGAAAAAGATTCTCTACCATTTCATAAGAAAAAATAACAAAAATTTTTCTGAAAATTCTTGGACCCTGTGGACAAGTTTCAGATAGGGGGTCTTGACCTGAAAGGACCCTCGGTTTTCGTTCACCTCCAAACGCGAACAATTATGTAAGTGTATTTTTGTAAGAGCTTTTGTAAGTGTATTTTTGGGGGTCTAAAACAACTAATCTAATTTACATTTGTCCTTATGGGAACAAATTCGTTCGGTAACTGCACTTGAACAGCATTCTGGAAAGAATTTTGAACGAAAACCGAGGGTCCACTGTATGTAATATTAGTAAATATTACTCCAGTTGAAATTAAAGGTACAAATTAAATTTTTTGAACTCTAATATCATTCACATATATGACAAACTTTTCCAGAAAGAATGAAATTATATTATGATATGAGCTCAATAAAAGTTGATTTTTTTTTTTTATGTTTTGAAAGTTAGTGTATATTAAAAGTTAAGATGGAGATAAGATCAAGATAAGCAGATAAGTTTAACCCTTTCAGGGTTATTGACGTACTAGTACGGCTTACGCCCTGGGGTTATTGACGTACTAGTACGCCTAAATTCTAGCGCCCTCAAATCAAGCAGAAACAGGCTGTTAGGCCTAGATGTGATAGAATGGGTCTGTGCTGTCAGTGTGCGCAGTATAAAAAAATTCCTGCACCACACAGTGCATAATGAGGAAAAAAAAACTGACCGTGTTTTTGGTTTAAAACAGCGACTTTGCAGTCTATTTTCGTATGGTATTTATTGATGTATTCTCGTTTTCTTGTTCTCATTTGATAGACAAGCCAATCGTGCCAAATTTGGAGGCAGGAAAAATAAAATGTAAATATACGTTTGGGGCAGTAGCAGTACTAACGTATATATATGTTTGGACCGTTTACGGGTTAATTTAACTCTTAAACGGTCCACACGTATATTAACGTTAGCTCGCCCAGTGCCCCGAATCTTTTGAAAAAAAAAAATTATAGAAATAAAAAGCACATTATTTTAAGTGTTATAGGATAAAAAAAAAGAATTTGGGTCAGTAGTTGCCGAGATATGAGGCGGAAAAGTTGGCACTGGATGCTCACCTGACAGCAACAGTAGTCCTGCCGCTTGCAGAATCGTTGCCGATATACCTTTTTTCACTTTTTTTTTATTATTTTATATAATTTTTATGTTCTCATAATCACAATTTATAGTAGTTCTTGTGATTTCATAGCCAATCTGTGTTCTGACACTAATATTAGGTACTGAAATTGTACTCAAATAATAATAATAATGATAGTGCATAAAAATAATAATAATAATAATGATAGTGAATAATAATGATAATAATAATAATAATAGTTAATAATAATAATAATAATAAAAGTTCCCTTGAAGCATCGCTGCCTTATCTCATCTGATCTCCACTAATGATGACTGGTGACATTTCACAAAGGGTGAGCCATAGTCTTATCTCTTTTTATCAGTCCAGTAACTATAGTGATGACATTTGACGAGTTTACACTGCTTCCCGTTATTTGTTACGCAAACCTGTCTGTCTGTCTGTGTGTGTGTGTGTCTTTCTGTCTGTCTTTCTGTCTGCGTGTGTGTCGTCTCCTTTCTGTCTGCTTGTCTCAGAGTAGCTCATGAACCAACTGGTATTACGCAGATCACAAGCACAGTATAACACTTTGTCTTGATTTTTTTAGTTATCCTAGGTAATTTACACTATGTATAATTGTATTTACGTATGTGTTCCTGTGAGATAGAGACAGATAGAGACAGAGACAGAAAGATACAGACAGACAGACAGAGATAGACAGCCAATCAGGTACCCAGCTGACTAGCCAGCTGCTGGCCAGCCAGGTGGCCAACCAGCTGCTTGCCAGCCAGGAGGCCAGGCAGGCAGGCAGCCAGCTGGCCGGCCAGCCTGTGTCTGTCTGTGTGTGTCTATCTTTCTGTCTGTGTGTCTGTCTTTCTGTCTGTCTGTGTGTCTGTCTTTCTGTCTGCTTGTCTCAGAGAGTAGCTCATAAACCAACTGGTATTACGCAGATCACAAGTGCATTATATCACTTTGTCTTGATTTTTTTAGTTATCCTAGGTAATTTACACTATGTATACAGTGGACCCTCGGTTAACGAATACCCCGGAAATCGTGCAATTATGTAAGTATAATTTTGTAAGTTCTTGTGGAAGTGTATTTTTGGGGGTCTGAAATAGACTAACCTACGTGAAATTTTTCCTTAAGGGAGTAAATTCGTTCGGTAATGGCACTTGAGCAGACTTCAGGAGTGAAGTTTTTACGAAACTCGGGGGTCCACTGTAATTGTATATACGTATGTGTTCCTGTGAGATAGAGACAGAGACAGATAGATACAGACAGACAGACAGAGATAGACAGCCAATCAGGTACCCAGCTGACCAGCCAGCTGCTGGCCAGCCAGGTGGCCAACCAGCTGCTTGCCAGCCAGGTGGCCAGGCAGGCAGGCAGCCAGCTGGCCTGCCAGCCTGCCGACATCACTTTCCACTTCAAATATGACATAACATCAGTGAATCCTAGGTGTTTGCCGCAGTGTTTGCTCTAGCTGGCGCTCAATTTACCTGGTGCTCCCACAAGGTACTAAGTGGTCCCAGATTTTTTTAATATGGCGCACACTGAGTGTTAAGACCCATTCTATGCTCACCAGGCATCTCAGGCCAATCATGCCAAATTTGGAGGCAGGAAAAATAAAACGTAAAAATACATTTGGGGCAGTAGCAGTACTAAGGTATATATACGTTTGGACCATTTAAGGGTTAAACAAATTTTTTTTTTTTTTTTTACAAAATATTCAGAGCGTTGGCAGTGAAAACGTATATCTATATTTGGACAGTTTAAGGGTTAATTCTTAGTTAAAGAAAGAGAAAAGATTCTCATCCATCTAAAAATTTTATATAGTGTACGTACATGTAAAATAGCTGTAAAACAACAAATGACTTTGCCACTTAAATAATTTTGTTTTTCCCACTAGGATGTAAAGTTACATGCCACCAGAAGTGTTACAAGAGAGCTGACTCAAAGTGTAGCCATGATGGTCCTAAGCCTATTGTTGTTGATACTGGAACACCTCCAACTAGAAATCGTGTTCTTGGTGTTCCGTTAGAAAATTTAGTACGACCAGGTGATAAAATACCACCGGTGATAGATCGTCTCATTACATGCATTGAGATGTATGGACTCTACACTGAAGGCCTTTATCGCAAGTCTGGTGCACAGACCAAAGTAAGTGCTTTATCATTTCTAGTCTTTAATTAACTACAGTGGTCCCCCGCCTAACGAGCACCCCGGAAATCGTACAATTATGTAAGTACGTATAATATTGTAAGTGCTTGTGGAAGTGTATTTTTGGGGGTCTGAAATAGACTAACCTACTTGACATTATTTCTTAAGGAAGTAAATTCGTTCAGCATTGGCACTTGAGCAGGCTTCTGGAATGAATTTTGCTCGTTAGGCGGGGGACCACTGTATTGAATACTTGGCATGTTAGTAAACTATCTCATTTATACAGTTTACTAAACATCTAAAAATTGAATAGTTTGGAAGGTCCTGACTGATATGTTGTGTAAAGGATTGAAATTAGAGAAATAGTTAAATACAGTGGACCCCTGGTTTACGTACTGCTCCAAACTCGAACAATTATGTAAGTGTATTTTTGTAAGTGCTTTTGTAAGTGTATTTTTGGGGGTCTAAAAGGACTAATCTAATTTACATTATTTTTTATGGGAACAAATTCGTTTGGTAATGGCACTTGAACAGCATTCTGGAACGAATTAATTACGTAAACCGGGGGTCCACTGTATAATGAAATATGGTAATGATGTTATATGCTAATGACACTGTTCTGAAAGAACAGAAAAAATATGAAGACTCTGTTATGGTTTACAAGAGGAAGAAGTTGAAGGTGAATATTCAGTTGGCATCATAAATATACATGCACATAAAGTAATCACACAGATAATGGGACCTCTCAATTTAAAATATTATTTTAACAATAAAATATTGAAAATGTATGGGTTATGCACTTTGTATTTACCAGGATTATCCTTCCTCTTGATGCACTCCTTACATCTCCTTGGCACTGATAAAGTTAAAATATGGAAGATAGAAGGGTCAGTACCCTTCCCACACCTGCTTAATGGCACTTGAGAGTTTGGGGATAGAGGACACATTCAACAAAGCTTATGCTTAATTAGGTTCCACTTGTTTTCTTTTGGATTTAAGTCTGGTGAGTTATCAGGCCAGCCATTAAAGAATGAAATTCCACAATCATGCAGCCAGTCCTTTATTTATTTGGCAGTATGGCAAGGGACACCATCTTGCACACACAAGTTGTCCTACCACTAATTGAAACTGTCAGCAAATAGTTTACTAAAAGTGTACTTTCTTTCATTCAACACGTCAGCCGTTTCCCACCGAGGCAGGGTGGCCCAAAAGGAAAAACGAAAGTTTCTCCTTTTACATTTAGTAATTTATTCAGGAGAAGGGGTTACTAGCCCCTTGCTCCAGGCATTTTAGGCGCCTCTTACGACACGCATGGCTGACGGAGGAAGAATTCTGTTCCACTTCCCCATGGAGATAAGAGGAAATAAGAACAAGAACTAGTAAGAAAATAGAAGAAAACCCAGAGGGGTGTGTATATATATGCTTGTACATGAATGTGTAGTGTGACCTAAGTGTAAGTAGAAGTAGCAAGACATACCTGAAATCTTGCATGTTTCTGAGACAAAAAAGACACCAGCAATCCTACCATCATGTAAAACAATTACAGGCTTCCGTTTTACACTCATTTGGCAAGACGGTAGTACCTCCCTGGGTGGTTGCTGTCTACCAACCTACTACCTAGGAAAAGTGTACTTATGCATGCATATTTATGATGCTTACTGTAAACATAAGAAAGGTAATTTTTGGAAGCTGGGAAACTAGTTTGATACATATCTGTAGTATAGAGAAAATGTTTCCATCAAGAAGTAAAAGCTTCCAATGGAATCAATGATATTAGTATGTAGACTGGAAAGACTACCCAGTTGACTCTTAATATTTGTGTAGAACATGGGTACACAGTAATATATTAAAGTAAAGAGTGTAAGCTGTAAATAGATATTTTGAGGGCTACCTAATGTGTAAGAAAAGCAGATATGCTTAGAAATGAAGATGGAAGTAAGGAATGTTTGAGACGTAAACAATAAAGCACTTTGATAGTTTGGATAGGAAAAGAGATTCAGTGAATGTTTGGGTGTCTTGATAGTCTCAGAGTAACATGTAAATAACAGTAAACCCTTAATTTAATGGACTTTGGAATCTTTTTTTTTTTTTTTTTTTAACACTTCAGCCATCTCCCATCAAGGTAATGGGACCTGACCAAGAAGAAAACACTCACTACCACTCATTCAATCACTGCCTTGCCAGAAGTGTGCTGATATCACATTTCAGATGATCCTCCAAATGGCAACATTCCCATCCTGCCCCTCCTTCTCTGCATAATATGGAAACCCACATTGCTCTCAAGCACAACTTCTCTACTGCCTCCAGCCTTCTCCTCACTGGAACATTCAAAACCCATGCCTGACACCCATACAACAGTGTTGGTACCACTATTCTTGTGAACATTTCCCTTTTTGCCTCTGGGAATAAAGTTCTTAGTCTCCAAAGATGCCTCAGTGCACTACCTACCTTTCTTCCTTTCGTCAGTTCCATGGCTCACCTCATCTCTCGTAGAATGATCTGCTAACAAGTACATACATTGCAAAATATCTGAACACATTTACTTTCTCCATATTCCCTCGATACTCCCTCCAATCTAATATCCAATCTCTCTTTTCCTGTATTTTTTTATACTATCATCACCTTGCTCTTTCTTAGGTTTACTTTTAATTTCTTTCTTGTACATACCCTCCCATTTCTTTCACAGCTTCATCCATATTTTTTTCTTTTTTTAACACGCTGGCCATCTCTCACTAAGGCAGGGCGACCCGAGAAAGAAAAACTTTAACCATCATTCATACTATCACTGTCTTGCCAGAGGCGCACAGATACGAGAGTTCAGATGTCCCTCCAAACAGCAAATATCCCAAACCCATCTTTTAGAGTGCAGGTACTGTACTTCCCACCTCCAGGACTCAAGTCCGGCTAATCAGTTTCCCTGAACACCTTCACAAAATACATCCTCTCTTCACTTAACAACGGAGTTCCGTTCCTAAGACCACATCGGTAAATGAATTCGTTGCGAAGTGAGGAGCATACTATAATGGTAGTATGTACAGGTATCCCTCAACATTCGCGAGGGTTAGGGGATCAAGAGTCTCGTGAATGTTGAAAAATCGCGAATGTTTGGTGCCCCAATATATTGTAGGGAAATATAATACAATACTGCTTCCTTAACCTATTGAACTATGAACAATCATAAAACACATATAAACATCGTAAAATAATGTACTATATACATGTTATTTTGACATGAGCTGGCTGTGGAGGGAGGCCTGTAATAGTATAATTATACAATACGTATTTTATAGTGTTGTGAAGTGTCATGGGGAATCAAGTTACTGACACACTGCTTCTTCTCCCTCTGCTGTAGCTCCGCCCACTTTGTAATGATGCCAAATGTTGAATTAAATATGTATACAGTGAGCCCCCGGTTCTCGTCGGCAATCCGTCAGAGAGGGCCCATCGACCACCGGTTTGGTCGAACTCCGATTCTATTTTCCCCATAAGAAATAATGGAAATAAAATTAATCCGTCCCAGACATCCAAAAGTATTAAAATAAAATATTTTTTAGAACTTTTTGACATTAAATTAAACACAATTTTATAACAAAATTATAAATAAATAGTACAATAACATGTCACTTACTTTTATTGAAGAGTTGTTGATGTGTGGAGGACGGGAGGAGGGAGAAGGTGGAGTAGTATGCTAGTGTTTGGAAGGGGAATCCCTTCCATTAACACTGCAGGTAACAAGTTCTTTTCTGGGGTTACTTCCCTTTTTCTTTTAATGCCACTAGGACCAGCTTGAGAGTCACTGGACCCCTCTCTACCAAAAATCTGTCCAGGGAGCTCTGTGTCTGGCGGTTCTTTAAAATGTCCTTAAAATGTAACAAGACATTGTCATTAAACATGTCGCATACACGGCGTGCAACATCTTGGTTAGGGTGATAATCATCCATGAAGCCTTGCACATCAGCCCATTTGTCACAGATCTCCCTAATCCTTGAAGAAGGCACATTCTTCCATCTCGGTTCCACCTCCTCCTCCTCTGGACCATTTTCCTGACCTGTGGTCTCTTGTTGCAGTTGCTGTTGAAGCTCTTGCAGATCTTCAGTGGTTAACTCTTCATTGTGCTCCTCCACCAACTCTTCCACATCCTGGGTACAAACATCCAACCCCATGGACTTGCCCAGTTCCACAATTTCTTCCACAACAGGCTCAGCTCAGGGTTCTGAGGCTCAGCCCCAAAACCTTCAACATCTAGGACACAGTCTGGCCACAATTTTCTCCAGGCAGAGTTCAAAGTCCTTGTAGTCACTCCCTCCCAAGCCTTACCTATAAGCTTTACACAATGCAGGATATGGAAATGCTCTTTCCAAAAGTCTTTTAGTGTCATATCCATGTCGTGGTCACATCAAAGCACTTTTGAAACATTGCTTTGGTGTAGAGTTTTTAAAGTTGCAAATGACCTGCTGGTCCATGGGCTGGAGGAGAGGAGTGGTATTAGGGGGCAAGAACTTCACTTTGATGAACTCACAGCCCTGCACAATTTGCTCTGCCAAGTCTGGAGGATGACCAGGAGCATTGTCCATTATCAGGAGACACTTAAGTGGTAAATTATTTTCCTCGAGATATTTCTTCACACTGGGGCCAAACACGTTTTGAACCATTCAAGGAAAATTTCCCTAGTGACCCATGCCTTACTGTTAGACTTCCACATCACACACAAATTAGACTTTTTGATACCACATCTGCCAAACACTCTGGGATTTTCAGAATGATACACCAGTAAAGGCTTCACTTTGCAATCATCACTGGCATTAGCACACATCATGAGAGTGAGCCTGTCTTTCATAGGCTTATGTCCTGGCTGTGCCTTTTCCTCCTTTGTAATGTAGGTCCTGTTTGGCATTTTCTTCCAAAACAGGCCTGTTTCGTCACAATTGAACACTTGTTGTGGTTGGAATTGTTCAGCCTCTATGTACCCCTGGAATTCTTGCACATATTTTTCAGCAGCATTTTTGTCAGAACTGGCTGCCTCACCATACCTCACAACACTATGTATGCCACTTCGCTTCTTAAATCTGTCAAACCAGCCTTTGCTGGCTTTAAATTCGTTCACTTCAGCACTCGTTGCAGGCATTTTCTTGACGAGATCATCATGCAACTGCCTTGCTTTTTCACATATTATTGCCAGCGTAATACTATCTCCTGCTAACTGTTTCTCGTTGATCCACACCAACAACAAAGTTTCCACTTGTTCCAGCACTTGAGATCTCTGTTTTGTGACCATACTTGCACCTTTCGCAACAACAGCATCCTTGATTTCCTTTCTCTTGGCCAAAATGGAAGAGATGGTGGAATGGGATTTGCCATAGAGCCTGGCCAGCTCAGTGACACGCACTCCACTTTCATATTTTGCTATCATCTCCTTCTTCAATTCTACCATATTTCTGACATTCTTTACCACAGGCTTGGCATTAGGAGCTTTCTTGGGGCCCATGGTGGCTTATTTACCAGTTGCAAGCACTAAAAACACTGGAATAATGACAATATATATGGTATGAATGCGTGGGTGGTGCGTGGGTAGTGTTCACTTGCTTGTAAACAATAACACACTGAGTGCCTGGGCGCCCAGCTGGGCCACGGCCACATGCGTACGCGTTCGGGACGGATAGCCGACTCGTCGAACTCCGAGTGGCCGCCTAATACCGAGTCAAAAATATTGTAAAAATCCCCGTCGAACACCGATTTGGCCGAGCACCGACGCCGTCGAACACCGGGGGTTCACTGTACATTAGAACAAAAAATGAAACTCCAACTTCATAACTTTATTTTAATTTGCATAACTCATATATTACAGAAAACAATAAAATAATAAAATACACATACAACGAGTTAAGCTTACAGAAAAATACATTAAATTCACCATCTAACATCGTTACGAAGTGGGAGGAGCTATTGGAGGGAGGGAGAGGCACAGTAACATTCAGTGTCTGGTGAGTCGTCATGGGTGTTGGATGTTAGCCTTAGTGCTAATAAAATGTTGTGTAATTACACTAATATTAGTAATAAAGATTATCTATCTATTACATTTATTCCAAATTGATATCAGAAACATGATAAATACCCTAGAACTGTAATAAAGATGCTGAAATGAATAATATATGCCATATTATATGAGGGGTAAGAGAGCAGGCAGACCACCACCATAAAAGATGTTTACATCAGGGTAAACATGCCTAAATCACTCTTGTCGTAAGAACAAATGCAAAAATAGCATTTAATATTTTTAGAATAATAATAATTTATAATAATTGATCTGGAACACTTTAAATGTCATCAGTATTTGGTAGCTGACATTTAGAGCACCACAGAAATTATTATTATTATTATTATTATTATTATTATTATTATTATTATTATTATTATTATTTCCCTACAATATATTGTAAGAAAATAATAATATTAATATTAATAATAATTTTTTTTTTTTTCAACAAGTCGGCCGTCTCCCACCGAGGCAGGGTGACCCAAAAAGAAAGAAAATCCCCAAAAAGAAAATACAGTGGTACCTCGACTTACGATATTTTTCATTCCAGAATGCTGTTCAAGTGCCATTACCAAACGAATTTATCCCCATAAGGAATGATGTAAAATAGACTAGTCCTTTTAGACCCCCAAAATTACACTTACAAAAGCATTTAAAAAAATAAACTTACATAAAAGGGTGTGTTTGGGGACCATCGTAAGTCGAGGTACCACTGTACTTTCATCATCATTCAACACTTTCACCACACTCATACATAATCACTGTCTTTGCAGAGGAGCTCAGATACGACAGCTGAGAATTGTCCCTCCCAGTTGTCACTATCCCAGACCCCTCCTTTAAAGTGCAGGCATTCTACTTCCCATTTCCAGGACTCAAGTCCAATTAAATCAATTAACTGGTTTCCCTGAATCCCTTCACAAAATGTTACCCTGCTCACACTCCAACAGATCATCATGTCCCAAAAACCATTCGTCTCCATTCACTCCTATCTAACACGCTCACACATGCTTGCTGGAAGTCCAAGCCCCTCGCCCACAATACCTCCTTTACCCCTTCCCTCCAACCTTTTCTAGGACGACCCCTACCCTGCCTTCCTTCCCCTACAGATTTATACGCTCTCCAAATCATTCTACTTTGATCCATTCTCTCTAAATGACCAAACCACCTCAACAACCCCCTCTTCAGCCCTCTGACAAATACTTTTAGTAACTCCACACCTTCTCCTAATTTCCACATTCCGAATTTTCTGCATAATATTTACACCACACATTGCCCTTAGACAGGACATCTCCACTGCCTCCAGCCTCCTCCTCGCTGCAGCATTTGCAACCCATGCTTCACACCCATATAAGAGTGTTGGTACCACTATACTTTCGTACATTCCCTTCTTTGCCTCCATGGATAACGTTTTTTGTCTCCACAGATACCTCAATGCACCACTCACCTTTTTCCTTCATCAATTCTATGGTTAACCTCATCCTTCATAAACCCATCCGCTGACACGTCAACTCCCAAATATCTGAAAACATTTACTTCTTCCATAATCCCTCTCTCCAATGTGATATCCAATTTTTCTTTATTTAAATCGTTTGATACCCTCATCACCTTACTCTTATCTATGTTCACTTTTAACTTTCTACCTTTACACACTCTCCCAAACTCGTCCACTAACCTTTGCAACTTTTCTTTAGAATCTCCCATAAGCACAGTATCATCAGCAAAAAGTAACTGTGTCAACTCCCATTTTGCATTTAATTCTCCATAATTTAATCCCACCCCTCTCCCAAACACCCTAGCATTTACTTCTTTTACAACCCCATCTATAAATATATTAAACAACCATGGTGACATTACACATCCCTGTCTAAGACCTACTTTTACCGGAAGTAATCTCCTCTCTCTTACACACCTAACCTGAGCCTCACTATCCTCATAAAAACTCTTTACAGCCTTCAGTAACTTACTACCTATTCCATACACTTGCAACATTTGCCACATTGCTCCCCTATCTACTCTATCATATGCCTTTTATAAATAATAATAATAATTAATAATAATTGCTGTGGAGTGCTCTAAATGTCAGCTACCAAATACTGATGACATTTAAAGTGTTCCAGATCAATTATTATAAATTATTATTATTCTAAAAATAATAAATGCTATTTTTGCATTTGTTCTTATAACAAGAGTGATTTAGGCATGTTTACCCTGATGTAAACATCTTTTATGGTGGCGGTCTGCCTGCTCTCTTACCCCTCATATAATATGGCATATATTATTCATTTCAGCATCTTTATTACAGTTCTAGGGTATTTATCATGTTTCTGATATAAATTTGGAATAAATGTAATAGATAGATAACCTGTATTTAGTACATTCGTTACTTACTGCTTCCTTAACCTATTGAACCATGAACAATCGTAAAACGCAAGAAAACATAGTAAAAAATTGTACTATATAGTACTACATACAGGTTATACTGTAGTTTAATAACAAATAATGAAAGAAGAAAACACTCAATGAATGAGTGGTGTGGGGGCTGGCTGCCTGGTCGGAAGGAAGGTAGTAGGGACGCTCGGGTGGCGGGAAACTTAACCCTTTGGGGGTCGACAGGCCTTCTCAGGAAAGTGTTCCTGGGGTCGAAATTTTTTTGGAAAAAAAAAATTAATTTTTTCTTATGAAATGATAGAGAATCTTTTTCCGATCATAACGCCACCAAAATTATGAAATTTAATCGAAAACTAACAGAATTATGCTTTCGCGAAGTTAGCGGTAGCCATGACACTTACGCACCGGCGATTTTGCCCACTTTGAGCCCTATTTTCAACAAATTCCAATGTTTCAGTCTCCTAAAATTATAGCTATTTCGCTAGAACTCCATTTCTTCTATCGATTGAGTACAAGAAATCGCCTATTTACCAATTTCATCTACCCAAAATAGTGGTCAGAAAATGGCAATTTTCCAATTTCACACAAATTTCAAACGATGCCAATTTCAAAATAGAGTCCAGAGTAAACAAGGCAGACATTCCTGGCACTAAAATAACATGTTCTCTGTTCAGTAGTCACGTCTCCAGGGCCCTGTTCCATTACTTTTGCTTTTCATTTTGAATTTTTATTCTCACAAAAAATAGAAGATTTTCTGTTATGTATACAACTGCATCATTGTAAAAATGGTATAAATAATATCAGAGCACTTGTGTATGAATATAAGACTCGCCAGTTGATGTGTATTGGAGGCATGGTGTGATTTGTTTACTCTTGAACATCGTCAAAAATCGAACATTTTTGCTACTTTGAGCTCAATTTCAAGGTACTTGTCATTGGCAAACCAATCAAAATCATCTCTATTTCTGTAATATATCTTCCATTCTATCAAATGAGACCACGAAAACGAGAATACATCAATAAAAACCGTACGAAAATCGACTGCAAAGTCGCTGTTTTAATCGAAAAAAAACTGTCAGAGTTTTTTTCTCTCATTATGCAGTGTGTAATGCAGGATTTTTTTTATACTGCGCACACTGACCACACAGACCCATTCTTTCATATGTATGCCTACCAGACGTTTTCTGCTTAAATTGAGGCCGCTAGAATTTGGGCGTACTAGTACGGCACCAACCCCTGCTCGTAAAACGTACTAGTACGACACCGACCCCCAAAGGGTTAAATATGATTTGATGGGTGGGAATTTGGCGGCTCGGAATTTGGCAGCCGGGTTGCGAATGTGTGAAGCCCGTGAAAGTGGAAACGTGAATGTTGAGGGATACCTGTAGTTGGTTTGTGTCAACCATCTTTGATTTTGTTTTAATGTCACCTTTGCACCATTTACAACATTTCTGGTATATTTTTAAATGTTTATACAGCAGTGTACTGTACAGTGGTCCCTTGACTTTCGGTCATAATCCATTCCAGGAGCTAGACCTTAACTCAAATTGCTCGAAAGTCGAAACCTTATTTCCCATAAGAAATAATGTAAATACAATTAATCCGTTCCACTCAAAAATATTCACAAAAAATACATTTTAATTAGTATATTAATTATAGTTCTACATACACAAAACAACATTCTTTCTTTCAACAAGTCTGCCATTTCCCACAGAAGCAGGGTGGCCCAAAAGGAAAAACGAAAGTTTCTCCTTTTACATTTAGTAATATATACAGAAGGGGTTACTAGCCCCTTGCTCCCGGCATTTTAGTCACCTCTTATGACACGCATGGCTTACGGAGGAAGAATTCTGTTCCACTTCTTCATTGAGATAATTAAATGATAATGGGATAATGGGATAATGGGAGCCCTTTGATTGAACTTTGTATAGAAAGGGGTTTAGTTATAGGTAATACATATTTTAAGAAAAAGAGGATAAATAAGTATACAAGATATGATGTAGGGCGTAATGACAGTAGTTTGTTGGACTATGTATTGATAGATAAAAGACTGTTGAGTAGACTTCAGGATGTACATGTTTATAGAGGGGCTACAGATATATCAGATCACTTTTTAGTTATAGCTACAGTGGGAGTAAAAGGTAGATGGGATACAAGGAAAATAGAATCAGTAAGTAAAAGAGAGGTGAAGGTTTATAAACTAAAAGAGGAGGCAGTTAGGGTAAGATATAAACAACTATTGGAGGATAGATGGGCTAGTGAGAGTGTAGGCAATGGGGTCGAAAATGTATGGGGTAGATTTAAAAATGTAGTGTTAGAGTGTTCAGCAGAAGTTTGTGGTTACAGGCGAGTGGGTGCGGGAGGGAAGAGGAGCGATTGGTGGAATGATGATGTAAAGAGAGTAGTAAGGGAGAAAAAGTTAGCATATGAGAGGTTTTTACAAAGTAGAAGTGATGCAAGGAGGGAAGAGTATATGGAGAGAAAAGAGAGGTTAAAAGAGTGGTGAAGCAATGTAAAAAGAGAGCAGATGAGAGAGTGGGTGAGATGTTATCAGCAAATTTTGTTGAAAATAAGAAAAGTTTTGGAATGAGATTAATAAGTTGAGGAAGCCTAGAGAACAAATGGATTTGACAGTTAAAAATAGGAGAGGAGAGTTATTAAATGGAGAGTTAGAGGTATCGGGAAGATGGAGAGAATATTTTGAGGATTTGTTAAATGTTGATGAAGACAGGGAAGCTGTGATTTCGTGTGTAGGGCAAGGAGGAATAACATCTTGTAGGAGTGTGGAAGAGCCAGTTGTGGGTGTAGGGAAGTTCGTGAGGCAGTGGGTAGAATGAAAGGGGGTAAGGCAGCTGGGATTGATGGGATAAAGATAGAAATGTTAAAAGCAGGTGGGGATATAATTTTGGAGTGGTTGGTGCTATTATTTAGAGTGCAAAAATTATAGGGGAATAAGTCTGTTGAGTGTACCTGGTAAAGTGTATGGTAGAGTTATTATTGAAAGAATTAAGAGTAAAACAGAAAGCAGGATAGCAGATGAACAAGGGGCTTTAGGAAAGGTAGGGGGTGTAGACCAAGTGTTTACAGTGAAACATATAGGTGAACAGTATTTGGATAAGGGTAAAGATGTTTTTGTGGCATTTATGGATTTGGAAAAGGCGTATGATAGGGTAGATAGGGGGCAATGTGGCAGATGTTGCAGGTGTATGGAATAGGAGGAAGGTTACTGAAAGCAGTGAAGAGTTTTTATGAGGATAGTGAGGCTCAGGTTAGAGTGTGTAGGAGGAAGGGACTATTTCCCAGTAAAAGTGGGCCTTAGACAAGGATATGTGATGTCACCGTGGTTGTTCAATATATTTATAGATGGGGTTGTAAGAGAAGTGAATGCGAGGGTCTTGGCAAGAGGTGTTGGGCTAAAAGATAAAGAAGCAAATACAAAGTGGGAGTTATCACAGTTGCTTTTGCTGATGACACTGTGCTTTTGGGAGATTCTGAAGAGAAGCTGCAGAGGTTGGTGGATGAATTTGGTAGGGTGTGTAAAAGAAGAAAATTGAAAGTGAATATAGGAAAGAGTAAGGTGATGAGGATAACAAAAAGAATAGGTGACGAAAGATTGGATATCAGATTGGAGGAGAGAGTATGGAGGAGGTGAATGTATTCAGATATTTGGGAGTGGACATGTCGGCGGATGGGTCTATGAAGGATGAGGTGAATCATAGAATTGATGAGGGAAAAGGGTGAGTGGAGCACTTGGGTCTGTGGAGACAAAGAACCTTGTCCATGGAAGTAAAGAGGGAATGTATGAGAGTATAGTTATACCAACGCTCTTATATGGGTGTGAAGCATGGGTGATGAATGTTGCAACGAGGAGAAGGCTGGAGGCAGTGGAGATGTCATGTCTGAGGTCAATGTGTGGTGTGAATATAATGCAGAGAATTCGGAGTTTGGAAATTAGGAGGAGGTGCGGGATTACCAAAACGATTGTCCAGAGAGCTGAGGAGGGGTTGTTGAGGTGGTTTGGACATGTAGAGAGAATGGAACGAGACAGAGTGACTTCGAGAGTGTATAAATCTGTAGTGGAGGGAAGGCGGGGTAGGGGTCGGCCTAGGAAAGGTTGGAGGGAGGGGTAAGGAAGTTTTGTGTGCGAGGGCTTGGATTTCCAGCAAGCATGTGTGAGCGTATTTGATAGGAGTGAATGGAGGCATATGGTTTTTAATACTTGACGTGCTGTTGGAGTGTGAGCAAAGTAACATTTATGAAGGATTCAGGAAACCGGCAGGCCGGACTTGAGTTCTGGAGATGGGAAGTACAGTGCCGGCACTCTGAAGGAGGGGTGTAAATGTTGCAGTTTTATAACTGTAGTGTAAAGCACCCTTCTGGCAAGACAGTGATGGAGTGAATGATGATGAAAGTTTTTCTTTTTCGGGCCACCCTGCCTTGGTGGGAATCGGCCGATGTGTTAATAAAAAAAAAAATAATAAATAACATTTACTTACTTTTATTGAAGAGGCTTGCTGGCATCTGGGAGATAGGGAGGAGGACAGGGGGAGGGGTTAGTGTTTGGAAGGGGAATCCCCCTCCATAAGGACTTCAGGTAACAAGTCCCTCTCTGGGGTTACTTCCCTTCTTTGTCTTTTAATGCCACTAGGACCAGCTTGAGAGTCACTAGACCCCTGTCTAGAAAAGTAACTGTCCAGAGTGCTCTGTTTCTGGCACCTCTTTAACATTTTCCTGAAGTGCAACATGGCTCTGTCACTGAACTGGTTGCAGTGATGGCTTATTTCAGCTTGCTCAGGGTGATATTTTTCAACAAATGTCTGCAACTTAGTCCACATACAACACATTTCCTTAATCTCTGAAGAAGTTACTACCTCACCCTGTCTATCCTCCTGTGAATCAGTTTCCTCTTCTGTCGTCTGATGCTGTTCCTGATGAAGCTCTTTCAGCTCTTCAGTGGTTAGGTCTACCCTGTGCTCCTCCACCAACTCTTCCACATCCTCACCACTCACCTCCAACCCCAGGCTGTTCCCCAGTGCCACAATATCTTCCACAGTATCTTCCACAGCAGGCACAGGGTCGTCAGGGTCAGGGTCAGCCTCAGATCCTTCAAAATCCCTCTTTTAAACACAATCTGGCCACAGTGGTCTCCAAGCAGAGTTCAAAGTTCTGGAAATCACTCCCCCAAGCCTTACCTATAAGGCCTATGCAATGGAGGATATTGAAGTGATCTTTCCAGAACTCTCATAGGGTCAACTCAGTGTCTGAGGTCACTTCAAAGCACTCTAAAACACTGCTTTGGTGTACAGTTTCTTGAAGTTAGAAATGACTTGCTGGTCCATGGACTGGATGAGAGGAGTGGTGTTAGGAGGCAAGAACTTCACTGTGATGAAACTGAACTCATCAGACAAAAAGTCATCCAAGTTGTGAGGATGAGCAGGAGCATTGTCCAGTAGCAGGAGGCACTTGAGGTCCAATTTATTTTCCAGGAGGTATTTCTTCACATTGGGGCAAAACACTCCAGTGAGCCATTCCAGGAAAATTCCCATCGTGACCCATGCCTTGGTGTTAGCCTTCCAAAACACACACAAATTATTCTTGTTGACATTGTGTTTCTTGAACACTCTGGGATTTTCAGAGTGATACACCAGTAAAGGCTTCACTTTAAAATCCCACTAGCGTTACCACACAACATGAGAGTTAGCCTGTCTTTCATAGGCTTGTGTCCTGGCAGTGCCTTTTCCTCCTGAGTAATGAAGGTCCTGTTTGACATTTTCTTCCAAAACAGGCCTGTTTCATCACAATTAAACACTTGTTGGGGTTCAAATTTTTCAGTGTCTACGAACCTCTTGAATTCCTGCACAAATTTTTCAGCTGCACGTTTGTCTGAGCATGCTGCCTCACCATGCCTCACAACACTGTGTATGCCACTACGTTTCTTAAATCTCTCAAACCAGCCTTTGCTGGCTTAAAAATCACTCACATCACCACTGGTTCCAGGCATTGTCTTGACAAGATCTGCGTGCAACTGCCTTGCCTTTTCACAAATTATTGCCATGGAAATACTATCACCCGCTATCTGTTTTTCATTGATCCACACCCACAGCAACTTCTCAACCTCATCCACTGTTTTCGATCTATTTTTCGTTAACATATCAACACCTTTTGCAACATTAGCTTCCTTGATTTCTTTTCTCTTTGCCAGAATAGAGGTGATAGTAGATGTGTTTTTGTTGTACATCCTGGCAAGCTCACTCTCACGTACGCCACTCTCATATTTTTCTACAATCTCCTTCTTCACTTTGATGGTTTTGTTATGGCTTATCTTGGCTAACTCGTCGGAAGACAGGCAGTAGAATGGTAGCGTAGGTGAAGTGATACGGCCGTAGACTAGGGTTGGGTTTATTGTCGAATAGGGCAAGTGTACACGGATGCAGAGAGTGTGAGAGGGGACCGGAACCCAGCTGGGTAGGACCTGTTTTGGGAGGTAGGCCGCCAGAGTGAGAAGAAACATGGCAGGCCAGCCTGACCTTGATAGGCCTATAGATGGCAGCACCGTAGTGCCGCGCAGTTTGAAAGGACTCAGCATAGGCTGTTTACAGTTTTCTCACTTTCTTTACCACAGGGGTGCCACTAGGAAACTTCTTTGGACCCATGGTGACTTATTTCACAGTGACAATCACTAAACCAGCAATAAACTCAATCAGTTTATTGGGAAATGTTTGAAAGAGCACACTGGGTATTGTTCTCTCAATGGTAAACAATGCTAGACTGGCATCCAGCGAGGCGCGCAAGCGCGGGCAGGCGGACAGGTCTGGTATGGACTGATATCGAGGGATTGACTGATAGACAGGGAAAATTTACAAAAAAAACGCTCAAAACTCAAAATCACCGATAGTCAGAGTCACCGAAAGTCGAGGGACCACTGTATATTGAATAAACAGAATAGAGGAAATCAGCTCTAATATACATTAGTATTTAGGTATGCATACTGTTTAGAGAGCCCGTCATAAATCCGAGTCGTCGGTACACGAGTACTTCGCTAAGTGAGAAGAGGCTTTATTACCTTGCTCA
Source organism: Cherax destructor (assembly GCA_009830355.1). Classification (NCBI taxonomy): domain Eukaryota; kingdom Metazoa; phylum Arthropoda; class Malacostraca; order Decapoda; family Parastacidae; genus Cherax; species Cherax destructor. Next base: position 28,748 of record WNWK01024273.1, read on the forward strand.
CACTTCAACAGCTCATCAGGCTCCAAAAATCAATTGTCTTCACTCACTCCTGTCTAACATGCTCATACATGCCTGCTGTATGTCCAAGCCGCCACAAAACCTCCTTTACCACACAGTGTATAAGCTCAGTCAAATTTTGTTTTTCCGACCGTCCCAGAGGGACAGAGCATGGAGAATGTGTGTGTAACCCGAAAGTATATACTCATTTCAAATCCCACACTAAAGGAAATATCAGTGAGCACTGAAGAGAAAAATAGAATACAGTGGACCCCCGAGTTTCGTAAAAACTTCACTCCTGAAGTCTGCTCAAGTGCCATTACCGAACGAATTTACTCCCTTAAGGAAAAATGTCACGTAGGTTAGTCTATTTTAGACCCCCAAAAATACTTTTCCACAAGCACTTACAATATTATACTTACATAAATGTACGATTTCCGGGGTTTACGAAACTCGGGGGTCCACTGTACTATAGTGTCAAGTGTAGAGTGCCTTGGAACAACCAGTGTTCCCAAAATGGCTGTTACTGGTCGTGGTGCCACTCACAGCAAATTGTTGGTGACTAAAAGTGAACATAGATCAGTGAGAGGAAGTCAGTAAGATCAGGGCTCAGCACACAATTCCAAGAGCTTGATAAAAACTACTTGTGTTCAGTAACACTATAAAATAAGATAAAATTAGGATTAATAAATGTAAAAGGGGAAACAGTGGAAACTACACCTATGTGTGGTTGTTTTTACACATATACAGTGAAAAAGTTTGGTTGTGAGTTTTAATGTGTCTGAGAATGAGATAACCAAATAGTGAAAGTACCTTGAAAAATGAATTAAAGAAAAAAAAATAAGTTGAGAGAGGTCTCAGAGGGCCTGCTGTTGATTGAACCATCTTCATATAGTGAGGATAAAGTATAACAACAATCTTGCAAAGATCCCCAATGCCAATATGGTGTAATATATGGGTGTTACATGTGGTCAAACATCACTAACTAATTATTGCCAGATAGCAAAGAAGTGGAAGTTAGCAATTAGATAGAGTACAAACAACACTTAGCAATAGCAGTACAGCCTCTCCTCACTTAACCCTTTCGGGGTTTCGCCGTACAGTGGACCCCCGCTATTCGAACAGCTCGGCAGTCGAACAAATCGTCATTAGAACAAGAAAATCGACATCGTCATGTAACAAAAATATCACAATTGGAACAAGGTGTCCATCACCTGTCCGCCT
>WNWK01024274.1:0-29968 GCA_009830355.1 Cherax destructor
CCCCCCTATCTCCTGTCGTCCATTGTCGTCAGTGTCGATTTCCTTAACCTCTCCTCATAGGACATACCCCTTAGCTCCGGGACTAGTCTTGTTGCAAACCTTTTGCACTTTCTCTAGTTTCCTTACGTGCTTGGCTAGGTGTGGGTTCCAAACTAGTGCTGCATACTCCAATATAGGCCTAACGTACACAGTGTACAGGGTCCTGAACGATTCCTTCTTAAATGTCAGAATGTGTTCTTAGGTTTGCTAGGCGCCTGTATGCTGCAGCAGTTATTTGGTTGATGTGCGCCTCAGGAGAGGGCCTGGCGTTATACTCAGGTTTGTAGTCTCTGGCCCCCTAGACTGTACTCCGTTTGCAGTCTTTTTGCCCTTCCCCAATCTTCATGACTTTGCACTTGGTTGGGTTGAACTCCAGGAGCTTAGTTGCTGGACCAGGCCTGAAGCCTGTCCAGATCCTTTTGTACTTCTGCCTGGTCCTCGTCCGACTGGATTCTTGTCATCAACTTCACATCATCTGTAAACAGGGACACTTCGAAGTCTATTCCTTCCGTCATGTCGTTCACAAATACCAGAAACAGCACTGGTCCTAGGACTGACCCTGTGGAACCCCACTTGTCACAGGCGCCCACTCTGATATCTTGCCACATACCATGACTCGCTATTGTCTTCCTGACAGGTATTCTCTGATCCATTGTAGTGCCTTCCTGTTATCCCTGCCTGGTCCTCCAGCTTTTGCACTAATCTCTTGTATGGAACTGTGTCAAACGCTTTCTTACAGTCCAGGAAAATGCAATCTACCCACCCCTCTCTCTCTTGTCTTACTTCTGTCACCCTGTCATAGAACTCCAGTAGGTTTGTGACACAGGATTTCCCATCCCTGAAACTGTGCTAGCTATTGTTGATAAGCTCATTCCTTTCTAGGTGTTCCACCAATCTTCTCCTGATAAGCTTCTCAATGACTTTGCATACTATACATGTCAGTGACAATGGTCTGTAGTTTAATGATTCTTGTCTGTCTCTTTTTTAAGAATTAGGCTACATTTGCTGTCTTCCATATCTCAGGTAGTCGCCCTGTTTCGATAGATGTGTTGAATATTGTTGTTAGTGGTACACATAGCCTCTGCTCCCTCTCAGAACCCATAAAGAGATGTTATTTGGCCCTACTGCCTTTGAGGTATCTAGCTCACTCAGCAGTCTCTTCACTTATTCCTCGGTTGTATTTATTGTGTCCAACACTTGATGGTGTACCCTACCTTTCCGTCTTTCTGGAGTCCCTTCTGTCTCCTCTGTGAACACTTCTTTGAATCTCGTGTTGAGTTCCTCACATACTTTGCAGTCGTTTCTTGTGATCTCTCCTCCTTCCTTACTTAGCCTGATTACCTGGTCCTTGACTGTTGTTTTCCTCCTGATGTGGCTGCACAACAGCTTCGGGTCAGATTTGGCTTTCGCTGCTATGTCATTTTCATATTGTCGTTGGGCCTCTCTTCTTACCTGTGCATATTCATTTCTGGCTCTACGACTTCTCTCCTTATTCTCCTGGGTCCTTTGCCTTCTATACTTCTTCCACTCTCTAGCACACTTGGTTTTGGCCTCTTTACACCTTTGGGTGAACCAAGGCTCATCCTGGCGTTCTCGTTATTTCTGTTACCCTTGGGTACAAACCTCTGTGTATACATAAATGTGTATACATAAACGTGTACATGTGTAGTGTGACCAAAGTAAAAGTAGCAAAATATACCTGCTATCTTGTGAGTTTATGAGACAAAAAACAAAAAAAACAGCACTCCTACCATCATGTAGAAAGTATGTACAGTCATCCCTCCGTTTTCGTGTTTAATCCGTTCCTGAGGGAGGCACTAAAACTGAAACACACGAAAACTGAAACCATTTTCCCCATAAGAAATAATGGAAATTCAATTAATCCGTTCCAGAAACCCAGAAGTTTGGAAAAAAATTTTTGGGGGGCCTTAAAGATAGATTTACATGCACAAATGAATGAAATGAATGTGGCACTTACTCTTACTGAAGACTGATGTTGCTGGATGGAAGAGAGATAGGAGGGAGAGGGTAGAGACCTAATTTTTGGAAGGGACCCTCCATAAGGACTCTAGGTACCAAGTCCTCATCTGGGGTCACTTCCTTCTTTGTCTTTTAATCCCACTAGGACCAGCTTGAGAGTCACTGCCCACCTGTGGCACTAAATATCTCTCCAGAGAGCTCTGTGTCTGGCAGTTTTTAAAATGTCCCTAAAATGGGACATGGAATTGTCATTGTAAAAGTAGCCAGCACGGATTGCAACATCTTTGTCAGGGTGATGTTCCTCCACAAATGATTGCACCCTACTCCACATTGCACAAATCTCCTTAATCTCTGAAGAAGGCACCTTACATCTCTCTTCCTCCACTGAACCAATTTCCTCAGATCTGTTTTGTTGTTGCAGCTCAAGCTCTTGCAGCTCTTCAGTGGTTAGATCTTCATTGTGGTTCTCCACCAACTCTTCCACATCTTCGCCACTCACATCCAACCCCATGCAATTCCCCAATGCCACAATACTTTCCACAACTTCCACAGGCCCCAGGGCCAGCCCCAAACCCTTCAAAATCCCTCTCTGGGACACAATCTGGCCACAACTTTCTCCAAGCAGAGTTCATTGTCCTGGAAGTCACTCCCTGCCAAGCTTTATCTAAAAGGCCTATGCAATGGAAGATATCGAAGTGATCCTTCCAGAACTCTTTTAGGGTCAATTTAGTGTCATTGGTCACATCAAAACACCTTTGAAACATTGCTTTGGTGTACAGTTTTTTGAAGTTTGCAATGACCTGCTGGTCCATGGGCTGGAGGAGAGGAGTGGTGTTAGGAGGCAAGAACTTCACTGTTACAAATTTGAAATCCTTAGACATTTGGTTGTCCAAGTCTTGAGGATGACCAGGAGCATTGTCCATTACCAGGAGGCACTTATGGCAATTTATTCTCCAATAGATATTTCTTCACACTGGGGCCAAACACTTGATTAAACCATTCCAGGAAAATTTTCCTAGTGACCCATGCCTTAGCATTAGACTTCCAAAACACACACAATTTACTCTTGTCAACACTGTAGTTCCTGAACACTCTGGGATTTTCAGAGTGATACACCAGTAAAGGCTTCACTTTGAAATCCCACTAGCGTTACCACACAACATGAGAGTTAGCCTGTCTTTCATAGGCTTGTGTCCTCGCATTGCCTTTTCCTCCTGCGTGATGTAGGTCCTCCTTGGCATTTTCTTCCAAAAGAGGCCTGTTTCGTCACAATTAAACATTTGTTGGGGTTTGAAATTTTCAGCCTCTACATATTTTTTAAAGTCGCGCACAAATTTTTCAGCCCCATCTATATCTGAACTGGCACCCTCACCATGCCTTACAACACTGTGTATGCCAGTTCGCCTCTTAAATTTTTTGAACCAGCCTTTGCTGGCCTTAAATTCATCAACATCAACATCACTGGTTCCAGGCATTTTCTTGACAAGATCGGCATGCAACTGCCTTGCTTTTTCACATATGATGGATTGCACAACACTATCACCCACTAGCAGTTTTTGGTTTATCCACAGCAACAACAATTTCTCCATATTTTCTATTGTTTGTGATCTCTGTTTCGTTATTGTATTCACCCCTTTCGCAACATTAGCTTCAGTGATTGCTTTTCTCTGATACACAATGGAACCGATGGTTGTTGGGGCTTTCTTGTATATCCTGGCGAGCTCGGCAATACATACACCACTATCATATTTTTCTATTATTTCTTTCTTCAGTTCTATGGTGTTCCTCACATTCTTTACCAGAGAAGTGGCACTAGGAGCTTTCTTTGGGCCCATGGTAGCTTATTTAGTAGTCACACACAATAATCAAGGCCCAAAAACAATGAATTGTTAATAAATGTTTTGTATAAACTCCTGGGGTGATGTTCACTCAAGCGTAAACAATGCTAGATTGCGTGACAATGTGCGTGGGAGGTGCGTGGGAGGTGCGTGGGTGGTGGCCTACGGCCTTTGTATGTGCGCGGCACTGGTGGACAGGTTCCGGACCGAGCACGAAAACGGAGGGAATCACACGAAAACAGAGGTCAATTTTCCACGAAAAAACTACACGGAAACTGAAATACACGAAAACAGAGATACACGAAAACGGAGGGATGACTGTACTTCTTATTAAATTTATATCTCACTTACCACTCCTCTTCGTTTTATATAATATCACTTTACACATCACAGTGGAAGGGCCTTTATTCTTTTTCCTACTCCTACTGTCTACATAACACCTAGTTCAGTATCTTTGTCCTTTCCCTCCCTACCATATCCTACTGTCTTTAATCCATGAATACTTATTTTTTCTTTACATATCAATTGTTCAGGCCAAGAATTGCTATCCTAAGTTCATTTCAAAGACCAACCCTATCTAAGGTATATTACCACTCCCCAGGATGCTGTGAGGGAAAAGTGGTTGTAAATAAGGTAACGGTTGTTCAGTCAGCCGGGAGCGTTATTAACGAGTTACAGCCAGCACTGCCATCTAGCGGGCTGGGGCTAAACTCTTGTTCCCGGTTGTCTGAGGGTTTTTACTTTCTACTCCTGGTAGTATGACTCTTACCTGGTGTCGGTTGGGGAGTGGAAAGTCACTTCACCTTCACTCTTCTCCGAATCAGGTAAGGCAATCTACCAGGAGTATTTCTTTTGTTTGATTATTATGTTTTCTTTGGTTACCAGTAGTGACTTGGTCATCTTGAAACACCTTTTTCTATCTTAAATGTTTTAAGACTTATGGTAACCAGAATATTTTCTTTATTATCAGCTCTGCCGCTGGACTGGTTCTCCAGGACAGACGCATGACTTACGAGCAAGATTTCCCTGGACTTAACGGGAATTCCACAACAACTCCTCTCTAGTTTCTAACTTGTGTGCGTTAGAGGGTGTTGCTGAAGATCTCATCTACCTTTGGATACCTACAGGGTGTATTCCAACTTAGTGGTCCCAGGAGATTCACCATCTACTCCGGAGACATACCACCTACTCGGAGACAACCATCATCTATTCTCCCCCTCTCCGGTTATTACCTCCTGTCTCACCAACAGACCTGAACCACAACGGATATATTTCTTTTTTATTTATATTTAATTTTTTATTAAAAATCCAGAAAAAACCATCTTAATTTATATATCCTTCGGTGTACAATTATTTATTATTTTTTCCATCAATATTTTGTTCAGAGGAAGGCGTTTCCCTGACAGTGGCGACCTTGCCAGGATACTGGACTCTGGATACAACTTCTGATGGTTCACCTGGTCGTGAGTATTACATTTAAGGTTGAAAAGGGTGAGTTCGTTAAGGTGTCAAGTCATTACTGGTAGTCTTTGACTTACAGTTGTTTGGTTCTTGGGTTGGGTTTAGAAGTTTACTCATTATTGTTGGACCTGAGGAACTTCCATAATAACCCCTCCTGGGTGAACCGTGTTTATTTATCTTAGTGAAGGCTTTTGAGCCCACTAGATTTACTTCCAAGTTGAAAATATTTCATTTTCTTCTTTGGGAAGGTTTAGAAAGTGTGCGGACGAGGTCCCTCTTTTGAAACAGTCGTTTCAGTTGTTAATTTAAGATCAACTTGTTTGGTTTGTATTATATTTTCTTACTATGGATTCGTTAGATTTCTGGTTAAGGGCTGGAAAAGACATGGGATTTACAGGCCAGTCTCTCGATAGTTATATTACTGCTAAAATGGCTATAGAAGAGAAAAAGGAACAGGAAAGACTAGCTCTAGCTAAACAGGAGGAACAGGAAAGACTAGCTCGAGAAGAGAAAAAGGAACAGGAAAGACTAGCTCGAGAAGAGAAAAAGGAACAGGAAAGAATAGCACGAGAAAATGAAAGGATTGCTCGTGAGGACAAACGAGAACAGGAAAGGGTTGCTAGAGAAGACAGAGTTCAGGCAAGGGAAGTAGCCTTCAAGATGAAGGAGATTGAAGAAAAGTCAAAGCAGAGGGAGTTAGAACAGTTAAGGCTGGAATTGGAAGCCAAGAAGGTAGAACTATCTAAGCATAAAATAGATGAAGGGGTACTAGAATACCCTACCCACGAATCTAATATTAGGATGCCTCAAATTCCACCTTTCACAGAGCAGGATGACATCGCGGCATATATCACCAGATTCGAGAACACTGCCACACACTGTGAGTGGCCCTCAGATTCTTGGGCTACAAGGCTTGGATTACTTCTATCAGGTACAGCTTTAAATGTATATTCCACCTTACCAACTGACGTAATCACTGATTATCCTCTACTTAAGAAAGCTATCCTACAGGCTTTCAAGAAGACCACCCATCATTACAGGTCTGAGTTTCAGCACACTAAAATATCCCCCAATCAGAATTATATGCAGTATCTGACAACACTTTTCAGATTGTTTGATTGTTGGATTGATAGTGCCGAAGTTGATCATGACTTTGATTCATTACGCGACCTGATGGTAAGAGACCAATTTCTCTCTTCTGTTAACTCTGACTTACGTATCTTTATTAAAGAACGTGACGTTCACACAGCTTCCGAAATGGCACACGTTGCAGATATATATGCCTGCGCTCATAATAACTACCCTAAGGAGCGTAGTAGATATACATCTGTTGTGCCTAAACAATCTGAGTTATCCAAACCCTTTTCCTCTGAGAAATTTCCAGTAAAATGTTATAACTGTAACGAATTGGGACACAGACGTCCAGACTGTCCCAAGAAAAAAGGTGAGAATATTGGAACATGTTTCACCGAAGCTAATATTAAAGCACCTTTTAGTGAAGGTACTGTTAATGGCATGAAGGTATCCACCATTCTAAGAGATACTGGGTGTTCTTGTATTGTTATTTCAAGTAAACTCTTTCCTAACTTAGATTCAACTCGGTATAAAAGTACTAAATTAACTGACTACTTAGGAAGAAGTGATGAGTTTCCTACTCTCAGATGTTTCATTAACTGCAAATGGTTTACTGGTTGGGTAGAAGCAGTGGTGGCCCCAATAACTTCTTGTTCTGTTTTGGTTGGGAACATAGAAGGGGCTACCTTCCCATCTGAATTAGACTGTGTAAGGCTTTCAAAGGATTCCGGAAAAGATAAACTTTATACTTCTGTTTCTTCCCTAGAATCTCCAGAAGTGAATAATCAGGATAACTCAACTCAGAGTTCGGATAATCGTGAAACTCCTGGAAAAACCTTAGATAAGCAGTCATCAAAACCAATCTGCACAGAACTTGATGAACTACCACAGGTGACTGAATCTTCCCCACAACTGGACACGGTTAACGTCCTTACCAGAGCTCAATCTAAGGTAAAACCCATCCATCCTTTAGTTCTTTCAAATGGTAAACCTATTGATCTGTCACACCTAGATTTGGAAAATCTCCAGAAGACTTGTCCTTCCCTAGAGAAAACTCGAAAGCTAGCATTAAATGGCAACGTATTTAAAAGAAATAACCTTACGTACAAATTTGAGTTCAAGGGTAATCTTTTATACAGGACTATAGTAACCTCTGACAATCCCAACTATGTTGGAAAAAGTCTATTGGTCATCCCCAGGGATTGTCGTAAGACTATTATAAGAAGTACGCATGAAGAAACAGTCTCGGGCCATATTACACGTCGGAGGACCTTAGACATGATCAGAGAATTGTACTTCTGGCCGGGGATGTCTTCCGACATTTTTAAATTCTGTAAAGCCTGTCCAGCTTGTCTACCTTACTTTCAAAAAGGTGGAACTAAAAGTCCCAAAATTTCCAAGCAAGCCACTGAAATATTTGATGGTACATATACTCCTCAGTGGAGAAGGAATGTTATACCACAATATCATCATATAGATCTAAAGCCTGGTATCTCGTGCTCTCGTACCCACTTTGCAGATTGGCGGAGCCGAGGTCATATACCTAATACTTTTCCCTCTGGTGTTAACTTATTGCCTCCGACCATAAGTTTTGGAAGGGGGGTATTGTGAGGGAAAAGTGGTTGTAAATAAGGTAACGGTTGTTCAGTCAGCCGGGAGCGTTATTAACGAGTTACAGCCAGCACTGCCATCTAGCGGGCTGGGGCTAAACTCTTGTTCCCGGTTGTCTGAGGGTTTTTACTTTCTACTCCTGGTAGTATGACTCTTACCTGGTGTCGGTTGGGGAGTGGAAAGTCACTTCACCTTCACTCTTCTCCGAATCAGGTAAGGCAATCTACCAGGAGTATTTCTTTTGTTTGATTATTATGTTTTCTTTGGTTACCAGTAGTGACTTGGTCATCTTGAAACACCTTTTTCTATCTTAAATGTTTTAAGACTTATGGTAACCAGAATATTTTCTTTATTATCAGCTCTGCCGCTGGACTGGTTCTCCAGGACAGACGCATGACTTACGAGCAAGATTTCCCTGGACTTAACGGGAATTCCACAACAACTCCTCTCTAGTTTCTAACTTGTGTGCGTTAGAGGGTGTTGCTGAAGATCTCATCTACCTTTGGATACCTACAGGGTGTATTCCAACTTAGTGGTCCCAGGAGATTCACCATCTACTCCGGAGACATACCACCTACTCGGAGACAACCATCATCTATTCTCCCCCTCTCCGGTTATTACCTCCTGTCTCACCAACAGACCTGAACCACAACGGATATATTTCTTTTTTATTTATATTTAATTTTTTATTAAAAATCCAGAAAAAAACATCTTAATTTATATATCCTTCGGTGTACAATTATTTATTAATTTTTCCATCAATATTTTGTTCAGAGGAAGGCGTTTCCCTGACAATGCCACCCACACCAGTCAACTACCACCCAGGTATACCTACTTACTGCTAGAAGAACAGGGGCAGTAGGTGTGAGGAAACATACCGAGGGATCGAACCCAGACCCTCAGCGTGTGAACCAAGTGTATTTCCAACTGAGCCACAGAACATTACAGCCACATTTTAATGCATGACATACAATAAGAACTATGTGGCCTTCCTGGAAATTCTCTGCATAACTAAGGGCTTTTTGCACACACAACAAAATGTCACCCATCTCTGTACAAACATTGTATCATGAGGAAATAAATGTTTGACTTTGAGCAAGTGCTGTACACCTTACACACTTCAGTATAATACTCATACAGTGCCTTCCTGTCAACCATAAGGAATCAGAATATGATTTCAATCTTACATATCTTTTAATCAAAGCTGTTTTACAAGGTAATTACTTTATTCAAAGCAACTAGATCTTTGACATGGCTAGAAAATAACAAAATACAGGGTTTTGGGGGTCAATGCCCCAGTGGCCCAGTCTGTCACCAGGCCTCATGGTGGATCAGAGCCTGATCAACCAGGCTGTTACTGTTGCCCGCAAGTAAACTGATGTACGACCCACAGCCCGGCTGGTCAGATACTGACTTAATGTGCCTGTCCAGCGCCTTCTTGAAGACAGCCAGGGGTCTACTGGTAATCCCCCTTATGTATGCTGGGAGGCAGTTGAACAGTCTTGGGCCCCTCACACTTATTGTGCTAGTGGCACCCCTGCTTTTCATTGTGGGGATGTTCCATTGTCTGCTGAGTCTTTTGCTTTCAAAGGGAGTGATTTTCGTGTGCAAGTTTGATACTAATCCCTCTAGGATTTTCCAAGTGTATATAATCATGTATCTCTCCCACCTGCATTCTAGGAAGTACAGGTTGAGGAACTTCAAGCGTTCCCAGTAACTGAGGTGTTTTATCGCAATTGTGTGTGCTGTGAAGGTTCTCTTGTACATTTTCTAGTCAGCAATTTTACCTGCCTTGAAAGGTGCTGTTAGTGTGCAGCAATAGTCCAGCCTAGATAGAACAAGCAACCCGAAGAATGCCATCATGGGCTTGGCATCAATAGTTTTGAAGGTTCTCATTATCCATCCTGTCATTTTTCTAGTACAGTGGTACCTTGACTTACGAGCTTAATTCATTCCGTGACCCAGCTTGTAACTCAATTTGCTCATATATCAAATCAATTTTCCTCATTAAAATTAATTGAAATGCCAGTAATCCGTTCCAGCGGAATTCCTGGCTCTCAGGAGACAGAAGAAAATACTTCAATATAACGCTAATATCAACTCTACGGCTTATTTATCTATCACAATTGATCTCATATGACATAATAAACAATATAAATAACATAGAAACATGATATATACTCTAGAAGGAATAAAATACGTCATTATGTGACGAGTGGTGGCGGCCACTCCCGAGGTAAAAATAATTGTCACTCTGACCATATCTTCCCATTCTTGCCCTTCTGAGGTGTTATTATAAGAGAAAATGTAGTGTTTGTGAGGCTAACTGCACTAGATCACTAGTTTCATAAGGAAAATACTGAAACAAAAGTGATTTTCTCAGAAAATTTTTTCCCGAGTCAGGAGACCGGCCTCATGCCTTCTTGCAGGGAAGGCACGAGGCATGAAGTACTACCTTGTACTGCCTCGCCAAGTCGACTACACGCACACCTCGCTCGTGCTTTTTCCATGATTTCATGCTTTAATTCAATGGACATCATCCTCTTCTTCTCAGCACTGTCCTTTGCACTTACTTTCTTAGGACCCATGGCTAGAAAAAAGAAATTTGGCAAAATAATTGCAAAAAAAAACAAAATGCAAGCACAACACAAGAGAGATGCTTCCACGGCAAGGTAACCATGTGCACTGTCGTGCTGCCAACTAGTGGCAGCGTACCTGAAGTTCTTCGTAACTTGGATTTTGGCTCGCAACTCAGAGCAAAAAATTGACCCAGCGACGGCTTGTAACTCGGAAAACTCGTATGTTGGGGCACTCGTAAGTCAAGGTACCACAATAGATGCAAATGATACAATGTTGTGGTCTTTGAAAGTGAGATCCTCTGACATTATCACTCGCAGGTCTTTTACATTAGTTTTTCGTTCTATTGTGTGGCTGGAATTTGTTTTATACTATGATACAGTTTTAATTTCCTGAATACTCTAGAACCACAGACTCAACCACCACTTTCAAAACTACCATTAAAAAACATCTTATCTCCCTAACACACCCCATCATCACCTAACTTTATGAAAACAACCTATTCTCTTATTTGTACAGGTTGGCCATCACTAATCCGGCATCATTGGGACCTGTAGTGTGCCGGATTACAGGGTGGTTAGGTTAGAATACACTTAATTAACCTATCAATAGACAGCTTCTGCTACATCTTCCTCATTTTCATCACTGCTTTCTCCTCCACTGGCTTGCTGCTGTGGATTTACAACCATCTGCACAATTTATGAGTCAGTATAATGATGAAATTTGAAATTATGCTAGCTGAAATTAGTGCCGGATTACTGATGGAACCGGATAACTGATTGCTGGATTAGTGATGGCCGACCTGTATTATAAATCTAATTAATCACTTGTTACCTAACTTTTATATCAGTATGCAATAGGTATATTAAAATGTACAGCTCCATAACCTGTGTCAATGCAGAGTAAGAATTAGTGTTAGTCTGCCCGAAATGCCCAGGCATACTAGTGGTCTTCTTTGTAATTATTTTATAATATGTAAACCACACATTGTAAGCTTCGCAAGGAAATAAACATTTTTATTTTTCATTTTTATTTTCACGTTTTCCATATTGTGAAATATTAACTTAAGTTGACCTCATCTATCTTAGTTTATTGCAAGTTACAGTGGAGAAAATAAATTTTGATCAGCCTTAAGTAAAATTATACAATACTATTGTTTGAAAAATAACAGAAAATATTTCCTTTACCAGTGTAAATATATTTTAAAAAATTATGACAGTGTAAATGTGCTAAAACGGATTTCCTTTACCAGTGTAAATGAAGTCTTTAAGGGCTGTAAAAAGTAATTTTACATTGTTCCTCTCATTTTCTAGATATGAGCATGGTGTGCTGCCACTTTGTATAAAAATGGATTTCGCTTCGCTGTCACCTCATGACAACCAAGTGCTGACCTGTACTTCACGATCATTCCTTCATCCTGCTCGGCAGGCTCCAGGAACTGTTGAATGGGAATAAACCGGTCAACTTGCTCTGTAGTGAGGCGGAAGAACTGCAGCGCAAGAATACTGTCGCCCCACAACAGTTTCCTAAAGTCCAATGGCCAGTACTGCTGCATTGGGATGGTTAAAAAGAGAGCAAAAGTAGAATCACCATAAGATACACTCATGAACTGCTCCACCATATTCCTGTACCAATCGAGAGGTGCACTATAGCCCTCAAACTTGCTGTTGGTGTCTAAATTTGCATAACCGCCATTGCGAAAAACTTCAACCAAGCAACCCTGAAGGTATGAGCTAATGTTAGCATCAAGAAATATGTCATTGGCAGCCAAAAACACTAAAGACAAATGATATATCCAGCCAGTAATTGTGGTGGTACGGATTGTGGTGTTTCTACGGTGTTTAAGGGTAAGGTATGTCATCTGTAGACACCTTGTGACAGTCAAAATATCCTCTGGTGAAGACTGATCCCTCAATTGGCCTTGTTTTGCTTTATCTTGTGGCTGAGGAGGTTGTTGGGATATTTTGAAGACACACTTGATGGGATACAGTGGCCAGTACTGGTCAAGAACAAGAGGAAATTCGATCTGACTTATTGTGATGCTATTAATTATGAAAGGAATACCATTTTTTAATACTAAACTGGCATCATATTCTCTCCTACTCACCAAACTGTTAACAAGTTCACTTTCAATTGATTTTAGAGAGTGGCAGATGCTATTAGTGAGCTGAAGGGGTGCCAGAACTGGCTGGGCTATAGCAGGACTTTTGAGAGGCTCGTAGTCTTGGAGAGCCAAGTCTCGTACGCAGGTACTCATCTCTGCAAGGTCTGATGTGAACTCTGGTGCACAGATGATGCACGTTAGGAGTGTTTTAATTAAGTGTTCATCTCCCTTGTGGATGCATGGCATCATGAACACTGCAGTCTCATGGTACAACTTTCTTCTCCTACAACCCTTCAAAGCTGCCACCTGCAGTATATTGCAGATAAAGTGAGTCTCAATTCGAGTAAGCCACTGTGATGACAATTGTTGGCTGGATCGACAAAGCTTCTCTAAATAGGTAGCTATTTCATCCGAGTCTAAAACAGAACACATTGAATCACTATCAAGGGCTGGGTGAAGGGTATGCAGAGACAATAGCAGATTACTGAGTGGCAAAAGTAAGGGAAAAGGAGATGATGAAAGCCCAAGAGGAATTACTTCACCACCAAAGGTGACACAACCCAAGGAACCCAAATTGTTTGGGTCACGTTCTGTACCCGGTATCAAGTCACTGATGAGTGAGGAATGACTTGAAAGGACACTGATCAAACTTCTGAACACTGAAGAGTTTAACACCGTTGAAATGATGATGTTATAAAGATGTTTAATCCGAGAGTTGAAAACTTCACCAGAGTATGAAGCCTGATCTTTCCACTTAACATAGTAAGCTTCCAAGAAATTACAACAGCTACCAATGAGTCTAAGAGCAGAGAATGTGCTCTCAGAGATCCGAGCTAGTTCTGTTAGCCATTTTGTGAGACAAGTCTCCACCAACTGAGGCAGATCTTGAAGGTCATTCCATGTCAGTTCTGGAGGCACTAGCACTTCTGCTTTGCCATCAGCACCTATTGTTGTGCCTTGATTTAACATCATTTTATTTTTAAGAAGGGAATGTGTAGCAGCAATATTGAGAGCCCGCATCATAACGGCAATCATGTGAGCTCCTACATCATAGTTGAACTTATTGGTGTCATTATAGTCATTGACTGACACTTTATCTCTGTAGAACACAAGTTTCCTAACCAGCATTGGGTAGAAGCTTATAAAGGCTTCTTGAGGTTTAGACAGTCCAAAAGTCAGCAGCACACCCCACAGAGCATATGCCTCCTGGCTCAGGGCTAAAGCTTCCTTCAGCGGTATACCGATCTCACTCGGCTCAAGAGACACATACACGAGAATGCGACTGACCACGTCGTGAGAGTTGACCAAGATGGCTGCCAGCTGCCGACCCTTGGCTGCCAGGACCTATGGAGAGAGAAGTGCTGATGAATTCAATGTTGCAGATCAAGTTGTGTTAATTTTTATGAATAGTTAAATCAGTCATATAAACAGTGTAGAGTACAACACATATAATATTTATTTTTTTAATGTTAACGGTTAGGATAAAACATTAGCTAAGTACGTACAATGGACCCTTGAATTTCATCCCCCTTGAATATCGTGAAATATTGGCTTGATTTTTGTGCTTTGGCTTAGAAATCAGCGGTTGTATGAAACGCATCTGAGTGGCCTCCCAGCCGCCGTGGGCAAACCAAGACCATTCAGAGTCAATCTGGCATTGTATCTCGGTGAGTGATGATCACCTCACGCGTTCATACGATACATTTCTTAATACAGTGGACCCCCGCTATTCAAACTTAATCCGTTCCAGGAGCTAGTTCTAAACGCGAAATGTTCGAATGGTGATTTAATTTTTCCCATAAGAAATAATGGAAATACAATTAATTTGTTCCTGCTGTCAGGAGGCATGACAAAATAGTACTTCACTGTGAAGCTATTATCAACTCGACAGCTTATTTATCTATCACAATTCATCTAATATGACACAATAAACAATATAAATAACATAAAAACCTGATATACACTCTAGAATGAATAAAATATGTATGTCATTACGAATGTGGTGGCTGGTGGGGACGGTGGTGGCGGCATACTAGATCCAGCTATCAAAACATCTTCCCATTCTTTCCTCCTTCAGACGTGTTAGTATAAGAGAAAACGGAGTTTGTAATGGTAACTGCATTAGATCACTTCCAGTCAGCTTCAAGGAGTGAACAGAAATATCATACGTGTCAGGCTGGTAACAGCAACAACAACTGGTTTGTTTACAAAATTCCCGAACCTTCATTTAATCTTGTTTACTCACCTCTCACTCTACATTAAGACTGCCTCTACCACCACTGCCTCAACCAATGCCTCTACCACCACTGCCTCAACCAATGCCTCTACCACCACTGCCTCAACCAATGCCTCTACCACCACTGCCT
The DNA here is from genome assembly GCA_009830355.1 of Cherax destructor. NCBI lineage: Eukaryota > Metazoa > Arthropoda > Malacostraca > Decapoda > Parastacidae > Cherax > Cherax destructor. The sequence goes on from WNWK01024274.1 coordinate 15,051, forward strand.
CAACCAATGCCTCTACCACCACTGCCTCAACCAATGCCTCTACCACCACTGCCTCAACCAATGCCTCTACCACCACTGCCTCAACCAATGCCTCTACCACCACTGCCTCAACCAATGCCTCTACCACCACTGCCTCAACCAATGCCTCTACCACCACTGCCTCAACCAATGCCTCTACCACCACTGCCTCAACCAATGCCTCTACCACCACTGCCTCTCACTACTGCCTCTACCACTTCTTCTCACCACTGCCTCAACCACCACTGCCTCTCACCACTGCCTCAACCACCACTGCCTCAACCACCCCTGCCTCAACCACCACTGCCTCTCACCACTGCCTCTACCACCACTGCCTCTACCACCACTGCCTCTCACCACTGCCTCTACCACTACTGCCTCTCACTACTGCCTCTACCACCACTGCCTCTATCACCACTGCCTCTCACCACTGCCTCTCACCACTGTCTCTACCACCACTGCCTCTACCACCACTGCCTCAACCACCACTGCCTCAACCACCACTGCCTCAACCACCACTGCCTCTACCACTACTGCCTCTCACCACTGCCTCTACCACCGCTGCCTCTCCTCACTGCCTCTCACCACTGCCTCAACCACCACTGCCTCTCACCACTGCCTCACACTTAATGAACAAACTCCAAACAATCACAGGTGATGGAGGCAGTGGTGCCTCTACCACCACTGCCTCTACCACCACTGCCTCTCACCACTGCCTCTCACCACTGCCTCAACCACTGCCTCAACCACCACTGCCTCTCACCACTGCCTCAACCACTGCCTCAACCACCACTGCCTCTCACCATTGCCTCACACTTAATGAACAAACTTCAAACAATTATAATTAAGTGTGAAATGTCTGGATGAGCGTGCAGGGCATTGTTCTCTCGAGTGTAAACAATGCGGGACTGGCTCTCCAAGCGCCTGGGAGGACAGGTGATGGACGCACTTGTTCGAATCGTGATATTTTGTTTGCATGACGATATCGATTTTCTTGTTCTAATGACGATTTGTTCGACTGCCGAGCCGTTCGAATAGCGTGGGTCCACTGTACATACAGTGGACCCTCGGAAATCGAACAGCTCGGTAATCAAACATATCGAAAATAGAACAAGAAAATCGATTTTGGAAATTGAACACAATATCGCTAATCGAACAAGTGTGTATCAGACCTGTCCACCCAGGCACGCTTGGGTGCCTGACTGCGCAGGCGTGGGGAGCCAGTCTAGCGTTGTTTATACTTGAGTAAACATCACTCTGCACGCTCATCCAAACATTTCACAATTAATTAATTGTGTTCGGAGTGTGTTCATTAAGTGCGACTGTGAAATAAGCTACCATGGGTCCCAAGAAAGTTCCTAGTGGTACCCCTGTGGTGAAGAAAGTGAGAAACACAATAGAAATGAAGAAGGAAATAATAAAAAAATACGAGAGTGGTGTGCGAATTGCAGAGCTTGCCAGGATATATGGCAAAAACAGGTCAACTATTGCTTCTATCCTGGCTAAGGAGGAACAAATCAAAGATGATGATGTTGCAAAAGGTGTTAATATGCTAGCCAAAAATAGACTAGCCAAGAGATTGAGAAGTTGTTGCTGGTGTGAATCAAGGATAAAGAGTTAGTCGTATATATACGTCTTACGAGCCAGTGTTTCGGACATGTATACTCAAAAATTCTACCGGCTTCAAATCAAGCGGGAGAAAGCTGGTAGGCCCACATATGAGAGAATGGGTCTGTATGGTCAGTGTGGGCTGTATAAAAAAAATCCTGCAGCACGCAGTGCATAATGAGAAAAAAAACTCTGACTGTGTTTTTGGATTAAAACGCCGACTTTGAGGTGTAATTTCGTATAGTTTTTATAGTTGTATTCTCATTTTCGTGGTCTCATTTGATAGAATGGAAAACATATTACAGAAATAGAGATGATTTTGATTAGTTTCATGATGAAAATGACCTTGAAATTAAGCTCAAATTAGTAGAAATGTTCGATTTTTGCCAATGTTCATGAGTACACAAATCACGCCATGTGTCCAATACACGTCAACTGGTGAGTCTAATATTCTTACACAAGTGCACTGATATTATTTATACCATTTTTACAATAATGCAGTAAGTAGTCTGCATAACAGTAAATCTTTTATTTTTTGTGTGAATAAAAAATTTAAATAGAAAGCACGAGTAATATAAGAGGGGTCTAAAGACGTGACTAATGAACAGAGAAAATCTTATTTTAGTGCCAGGAATGTCTGCATTGTTAATTCTGGACCCTATTTTGAAATTGACATCTTTTTCATTTTGCATGAAATTGGCCAAATTGCCAATTTCTGATGACCACTTTATTGGGTAGTTGAAATCAGTAGATCGGTGGTTTCTTGTACTCAATCGATAGAACAAATGGAGTTCTAAAGAAATAGCTATGAGTTTGGTCGACTGTAACAATGGAATTGGCCGAAAATAGGGCTCAAAGTCGGCGAAATTGCCGATGCGTATATATCGCCAACATCGCTAACTTTGCGAGAGCGTAATTTTCCATCAAATTTCGTACTTTTGGTGTCATTACCATCGGAAAAAGATTCTCTATCATTTCATAAGAAAAAATAATTTTTTTTTTCCAAAATTGTGCGACAGAATGACAGTTTCAGAATGGGTCCTCCAACAGACAAAGGGTTAAGAAGCGTAGTGGCATACACAAAGTGGTAAGGCATGGTGAGGCTGCCAGTTCAGACAAACGTGCGGTTGAAAAATTCATAAACGAGTTTCAGGACTACATACTGAAAATTTGAAACCTGAACAAGTGTTCAATTGTGACGAAGCAGGCCTGTTTTGGAAGAAAATGCCCAACAGGACCTACATTACTCAGGAGGAAAAGGCACTGCCAGGACACAAGCCTGTGTAGTAATGCTAGTGGGGATTTTAAATTGAAACCTTTACTGGTGTATCACTTAGAAAATCCCAGAGTGTTCAAGAAACACAATGTCGTCAAAAATAGATTGTGTGTCTTGTGGAGAGCTAATCAAAATGCATGGGTCACAAAGCAACTTTTCAGTGAGTGGATCCATGAAGTGCTTGGCCACAGTGTGAGAAAATACCTACAGGAAAAGGATTTGGGCAAAAAGTGCCTCCTGTTACTGGACAATGCTCCTGCACATCCTCAAAACATGGAAGACCTACTGTGTGAAGACAGATTTATAAAAGTGAAGTTTTTGCCTCCCAACACCACTCCTCTCCTCCAGCCCATGGACCAGCAGGTCATTTCCAACTTCAAAAAACTCTACACAAAAGCATTGTTTGAAAAGTAAATTGAAGTGACCTCGGACACTGAATTGACCCTTAGAGAGTTCTGGAAGAATCACTTCAATATCTACAACTGCATAGGCCTTATAGGTAAGGCTTGGAATGGAGTGACTTCCAGGACTTTGAACTCTGATTGGAGACCATTGTGGCCAGGTTGTGTCCAACAGAGGGATTTTGAAGGGTTTGAGGCTGGCCCTGCCGACCCTGTGCCTGTTGTGGAAGGTATTGTGGCATTGGGCAAATCCCTGGGTTTGGAGGTGAGTGGCGAGGATGTGGAAGAGTTGGTGGGGGACCACAGGGTAGAGCTAACAACTGAAGAGCTGCAACAGCTGGAAGTGGAAGAGCATAAGACCAGATTTGAGGCTATTGATTCACAGGAGGAGGAAGAGGGAGTGAAGGAGGTGCCTTCTTCAGTGATTAAGGACATGTGTACAAGAGGGAGTGAAGGAGGTGCCATAACAGCAGCATGTTGAGTGACCAAACAATGTCCTACTTCAGGCAACTGTTAAAGAGGCATCAGAAACAGAGGACTGTGGACAGTTATTTTGTGAGACAAGTGTCCAGTGACTCTCAAGCTGGTCCTAGTGGGATTAAAAGACAAAGAAGAGAAGTAACCCCAGATAGGGCTTTGATACCTGAAGTCCTTTTGGAGGGGGATTCCTCTTCCAAACACTAACCCCTCCGTCCCTCACTCCTCCCTATCTTCCATATGCCATCAACAATCTTCAATAAAGGTAAGTAAAAATACATGCATTTATTTACTAATACTTTTAGTAGTATGTAATTCTTTTGTGTATGTAGAACTATAATTAATTTCATTAAAATATATTATTTTTTAATATTTTTGGGTTTCTGGAACGGATTAATTGTATTTCCATTATTTCTTATGGGAAATATTAATTCGATTATCAAACATTTTGAGTTAAGAACAAGCTCCTGGAACGGATTATGTTCGATTTCCGAGGGTCCACTGTAATCCATTGTTTTTTGTGCTTGCAATTGCTAAATAAGCCACCATGGGCCCAAAGAAAGCTCCTAGTGCCAACCCTTTGGTAAAGAAAGTGAGGAACACCGTAGAATTAAAGAAAGAAATCGTAGCAAAGTACCAAAGTGGAGTCGATAAAGGCTATAGTGCCAGCCAGTGATAAAGTGTAGCATTAACAGTGTAGCAAGTAAGTTAAGCGATTAAGCGATAGAAAAAGGACGACACGAAACTTCTCCAATGTTGTTTGAGGTATATAGAGTCACAGACAAGAATGCCGCCCTCTGCCACCATCTCCTCCAAGGTAAGTGTAAATATTTCTTATTTATAAAGTGTAAATATTTCTTATTTATAAATTAAAGTGTAAATATTTCTTATTTATAAATTAAAGTGTAAATATTTTTTATTTATAAATTATGTACATTGTTTCAGTGTGAATTAGTAATGGTGGCCTGCTGCATCCACCACCAGCAGTATATGTACGGCTTATGGTCAGTGGCCCTTATAAACCCAACAACAATAACACTAGCACTAGTCTTCACATACATAATGACATTTTATTCGTTCTAGAGTATATGTCATGTTTCTATTTTATTAATATTTTTTATTATGTCATATTAGATGAATTGTTGTAGATAAATAAGCCGCAGAGGTGATATTAGTGTCATATTGAATCATTTTATCCTGCCTCCAAACAATAAACTCGCCTCCTTCTCCCCTCCTCCCCATCTTCCATACACCAACAAGAGTCTTCAATAAAGGTAAGTGTGATGTTAAATGTTCATCTATACATTTTATTAGTGCTTTATATTTATTAGTCATTCTTTTCTGTATGTAAATCTATATTTAATCTCTACAAAAATATTTTTTTGTTAATACTCCTGGGTGTCTGAAATGGATTAATTGCATTTACATTATTTTTTATGGGGAAAATGGTTTTGAAAATCGTGAATTTTGACTTTCGGCGGACTCTCTGGAACGGATTAATCACAAAATTCAAGGGTCCACTGTAACAGAATGATATTTAAGTACTAGTTGACGTCTGCCCAAAATGATGTGAATAACTATGGGGACTCTTAATCTATATGCTAGTTACTCACATATTGTAATATCTATGTACATTTATAAAAATAAATTATTATTATTACAACATTTAACCACTACTATCTGGTTAATTTACAATCAGAATATTGGTGAACAATATTAGTAAAATAAAACAAGAAATGTTTTTCTTAAGGTTCAGGACAAAACACAGATATAAACAGGAATGTAACAGGAATTTTAATTTTATAACTAAAAAAATTGCTTCTAATCTGACCTGTTTCAATATATTCAATATGTTTCTTATAAAAATGATAATAAAATTGTTTTACAGAAGCTTCTTTACAAAATAATGAAATCTAGGCATCTGTAACAATTTCAAACTAATATTTTTTAATACAAGTTTATCATGAAAGTGAATCTTCGAAAACTAACACAGAGTACAAAGAATCTCAGAGACCGAAAAAAAAAAAATGCAGAACAAGTTCTCAGTATTGTGTGTTAATGGCTTTAGGAGTCATGGCCCCCAGTACTTGGTCTTAGACCAGGATTAGAAAGGCAATATTACTGGAACAAAAACTATTGACAAATACAAAAGAAAGGAAAGTTTATGCTGAATGTAAGTAGAGGTTTATAAGATTTACCTGTTATCTTACATGTTTATGAAACACAACAAGGAGGTAATATTAATATGCCTGCCAATGTATAAAATGTTTAAGACTTATGTTTCACACTCACAAGACTGGATGGTAATATTACCACCCTGGATGATTACTATTTACCAGCCTACTGCCTGGTCAGGTTGGTAAACTTAACCTCTGGTAGGTAACGCTGGAAGCCAAGTTTGCCTTGTGTGCTTTTTACTACACAACTTTAATCCTATATGATGACTTCAATGATACATTTGATATTTTGTTCCAACAATGTAACAGCAGCAGGTCCACACTTCCTGATAAAAAGCTAAATGCCATACAAAATAAAGATTAGATTTTAAATTTTGCCACCAAAGTGGCTAGTTCGTCGTGCACCCCACAACCATCCTGTGGACGGTAGCGAAAGAACTTATGGATACACAAAAAGCCTTGGAATTAGGCCACAAAAGGGTTAACAGGAGTACATTTGGATGTATATCTACAGTTCACATATCTGTTACAAGCAAATTTAGGAAATTTGCTTAGTATATCTGGTACTATCTGGTACTATCTAAGACCACGTCGTTAAACGAATTCATCGCTAAATGAGGAGCATACTATAATGGTAGTGAGTTTGTGTCAACCATCTTTGATATTGTTTTAATTAATGTCACCTTTCCACCATTTATAACATTTCTGGTATATTTTTAAATGTTTACACAGTAGTGTACTGATTATTGAAATAAATAGAATAGAGGAAATCAATTCTAATATACATTAGTTAGGTACGAATACTGGTCAAAGAGCCCGTTGTAAGTCTGAGGCGTCGGTAAACGAGTACATCGCTAAGTGAGGAGAAGCTGTATATGGCGGATAAAAGGTTGATAGGAAGGTGTTAGGATGTGCAATGTTTTAGAGAGTGACTGATGTGTCAGATTATTATTTAGTGGTTGCTACTTAATTAAGAGTAAGAGACAGATAATGTGCAAAAAGAATGTGTCAGTAAGTAAGAGAGAAGTGAAAGTGATCGAGCTAAAGAAGGGAACAGATACAGTGGTCCCCCGAGTTACGAGCACCTCAGAAATCGTACAATTATATAAGGGTAATATAGTAAGTGCTTTTGTAAGTGTATTTTTGGGGGTCTGAAATGGACTAACCTACTTGACATTATTCCTTAAGGGAGAAAATTTGTTCGGTAATGGCACTTGAGCAGCCTTCTGGAATGAATTATGCTCATAACTCGGGGGTCCACTGTCCCTTTAAATATGTAGTGCTAGAGATCACAGCAGAGATGTGTGGGTATAGGAAGGTGGTGCAGGGAAGAAAGAATCATTGATGTGATGATGAGGAGAAAAAGTTAGCATAGATGAGAAGTTGTTTTAACCCTTTCAGGGTTTTTGACGTACTAGTACGGCTTACGCGCCAGGGCGTTTGACGTACTAGTACGCCTAAATTTTAGCGCCCTCAAATCAAGCAGAAACAGGCTGGAAGGCCTAGATGTGAGAGAATGGGTCTGTGGGGTCAGTGTGTGCAGTATAAAAAAATCCTGCAGTACACAGTGCATAATGAGGAAAAAAAACTCCGACCGTGTTTTTGGTTTAAAACAGCGAATTTGCAGTCTTTTTTCATATGGTATTCATGGTTATATTCTCGTTTTCTTGGTCTCATTTGATAGAATGGAAGATATATTAGAGAAATAGAGATAATTTTGATTGGTTTCTCGATGACAAGTACCTAGAAATTGAGCGCAAAGTAGCGAAAATGTTCGATTTTTGCCGATGTTCAGAGTAAACAAATCACGCCACGCGTATAATACACATCAACTGGCGAGTCTAATATTCTTGCACAAGTGTGCTGATATTATTTATACTGCTTTTACAATGATGCAATAGTATACAGAAGAAGTGAAAGTGATCGAGCTAAAGAAGGGAACAGATACAGTGGTCCCCCGAGTTACGAGCACCTCAGAAATCGTACAATTATATAAGGGTAATATAGTAAGTGCTTTTGTAAGAGTATTTTTGGGGGTCTGAAATGGACTAACCTACTTGACATTATTCCTTAAGGGAGAAAATTTGTTCGGTAATGGCGCTTGAGCAGCCTTCTGGAATGAATTATGCTCATAACTCGGGGGTCCACTGTACCTTTAAATATGTAGTGCTAGAGATCACAGCAGAGATGTGTGGGTATAGGAAGGTGGTGCAGGGAAGAAAGAATCATTGATGTGATGATGAGGAGAAAAAGTTAGCATAGATGAGAAGTTGTTTTAACCCTTTCAGGGTTTTTGACGTACTAGTACGGCTTACGCGCCAGGGCGTTTGACGTACTAGTACGCCTAAATTTTAGCGCCCTCAAATCATGCAGAAACAGGCTGGAAGGCCTAGATGTGAGAGAATGGGTCTGTGGGGTCAGTGTGTGCAGTATAAAAAAAATCCTGCAGTACACAGTGCATAATGAGGAAAAAAACCTCCGACCATGTTTTTGGTTTAAAACAGCGAATTTGCAGTCTTTTTTCATATGGTATTCATGGTTATATTCTCGTTTTCTTGGTCTCATTTGATAGAATGGAAGATATATTAGAGAAATAGAGATAATTCTGATTGGTTTCTCGATGACAAGTACCTAGAAATTGAGCGCAAAGTAGCGAAAATGTTCGATTTTTGCCGATGTTCAAGAGTAAACAAATCACGCCACGCGTATAATACACATCAACTGGCGAGTCTAATATTCTTGCACAAGTGTGCTGATATTATTTATACTGCTTTTACAATGATGCAATACATAACAGTAAATCTTCAATTTTTTGTGAGAATAAAAATTCAAAATGGAAAGCAGAAGTAATGTAAGAGGGGCCTGGAGACGTGACTAATGAACAGATAAAATGTTATTTGAGTGCCAGGAATGTCTGTCTCGTTTATTCTGGACCCTATTTTGAAATTGGCATCTTTTGAAATTTGTATGAAATTGGCCAAATTGCCAATTTCTGACCACCTTATTGGGTTGTTGAAATCAGTAAATTGGCAGTTTCTTATACTCAGCTGATAGAACAAATGAAATTCTAGCGAAACTGCTATAATTTTAGTAGACTGAAACATTGGAATTTGCCGAAAATAGGGCTCAAAGTGGGGGAAATCGCCGATGCGTAAATAGCATCGATACCGCTAACTTCACGAAAGCATAATTCTGTTAGTTTTCAACCAACTTTCGTAATTTTGGTGGCGTTATGACCGAAAAAAGGTTCTCTATTATTTCATAAGAAAAAATAATTTTTTTTCCGTAAATGTTTCGACCCTGAAAAGGAGCTAAGAATCGGGCTCTCGACCCTGAAAGGGTTAATGTAAAAATGATATGCAGAAGACAAAAGTATATAGATAGGACAAAATGAGAGCAAATGAGAAAATGTAAGTATTTTCCATCAAATTTTGTATTGAATACAAAGCAGATTTGGAGAGATTAATAAGCTGAGAAAGCCAGAAAAGCAAATGAACTTGACATTCAAGAATAAAAGAATGGAGATGTTAGATGGAGAGGTTGAATTACTGGAAAGATGAGGGAAATATTTTGAGTTGCTGGCTGTTAATGATGAAATGTAGGCAGTTATTTCTTGCATTGGGCAGAGAGGAATATGACCTGGCAGGAGTAAGAGGTGAGTGTGGGGAAAGTGTGTTAAGCTGGTAAAGCAACTGGATCAGACAGGATACAAAATGAGATATTAAAAGTAGACAGGGATACAGTGGTTGGTGTAGTACAGTGGACCCCCGGATTTCGTCAATAATTCTATCCAGAAGGCTGTTCGAGTGCCGTTACCGAACGAATTTGTTCACATAAGGACGAATGTAAATTAGATTAGTCCATTTCAGACCCCCAAAAATACACTTACAAAAGCACTTACAAAAATACACTTACATAATTGTTCGAATTGGGAGCTGTACGAAATCCAGGGGTCCACTGTATTTGGTTAATATATGCTTGAAAGAAGGGAAAGTACTTGAGTCTTGGCAGAGAGCATAGACAGTTGCTTTGTATAAAGGGAGAGCATAAATAGTACTGTATATGGGAGTTAACCTGCTGGGTATACTGGGTAAAGTACAGTGGACCCTCGCTATTCGAACACTCCAAAACTCACCCTCATTCCAAAATGCTGTTCAAGTGCTGTTACCAAACGAATTTATTCCCATAAGGAATGATGTAAATTAGATTAGTCCTTTTCAGACCCCCAAAAATACACTTATAAAAGCACTTACAATAATAAACTTACATAAAAGGGTGAGTTTTGGAGTGTTCGAAAAACGAGGGTCCACTGTACAGTGGACCCTCGCCATTCGAATTTAATCCGTTCCAGGAGCTTGTTCTTAACGTGAAATGTTCGAAAGGCGATTTAATTTTTCCCATAAGAAATAATAGAAATACAATTAATCCGTTCCTGCTGTCAGGAGGCATGACAAAATAGTACTTCACTGTGAAGCTATTATCAACTCAACAGCTTATTTATCTATCACAATTCATCTAATATGACATAATAAACAATCTAAATAACATAAAAACCTGATATACACTCTAGAATGAATAAAATATGTATGTCATTACGAATGTGGTGGCTGGAAAGGATGGTGGTGGCGGGCATTCTCGCTACAGCTGTGAAAACATCTTCCCATTCTTTCCTCCTTCAGACGTGTTAGTATAAGAGAAAACGGAGTTTGTAATGCTATCTGCATTAGATCATTTCCAGTCAGCTTCACGGAGTGAACACAAATCGTACGTGTCAGGCTGGTAACAGCAACAACAACAACTGATTTGTTTACAAAACTCCCTCCCGAACCTTCATTTAATCTTGTTTACTCACCACTGCCTCTACTACCACTGCCTCTCACCACTGCCTCTACCACCACTGCCTCTCATCACTGCCTCTCACCACTGCCTCTCACCACTGCCTCTACCTCCACTGCCTCTCACCAATGCCTCTACCACCACTGCCTCTCATCACTGCCTCTCACCACTGCCTCTACCTCCACTGCCTCTCACCAATGCCTCTACCACCACTGCCTCTCATCACTGCCTCTCACCACTGCCTCTACCTCCACTGCCTCTCACCACTGCCTCTACCACCACTGCCTCTCACCACTGCCTCTACCTCCACTGCCTCTCACCATTTCCTCTCATCACTTCCTCTACCACCACTGCCTCTCACCACTGCCTCTACCACCACTGCCTCTCACCACTGCCTCTACCACCACTGCCTCTCACCACTGCCTCTACCTCCACTGCCTCTCACCACTTCCTCTACCACCACTGCCTCTCACCACTGCCTCAACCACCACCACTGCCTCAACCACCACCACTGCCTCTCACCACTGCCTCTACCACTGCCTCTCACCACTGCCTCTACCACCACTGCCTCTACCACTGCCTCTACCTCCACTGCCTCTCACCACTGCCTCTACCTCCACTGCCTCTCACCACTGCCTCTACCACCACTGCCTCTACCACCACTGCCTCTCACCACTGCCTCTACCACCACTGCCTCTCACCACTGCCTCAAACTTAATGAACAAAATCCAAACAATTATAATTAAGTGTGAAATGTCTGGATGAGCGTGCAGGGTATTGTTCTCTCGAGTGTAAACAACAAGGGACTGGCTCTCCAAGCGCCTGGGCGGACAGGTGATGGACACACTTGTTCGAATCGTGATATTTTGTTCGCATGACGATATCGATTTTCTTGTTCTAATGACGATTTGTTCGACTGCCGAGCCGTTCGAATAGCGGGGGTCCACTGTATATACATTAAATATTGAAAGAGTTATGGTTAAGACAGAAAGTAAGATTGTAAAGGAACAAGGAAGACTTTTGAGAGGCAGGGAATGATAGGGTAGACAGATAAGCAATGTGGCAGATGTTTCAGATTGTTTTTTTTAACATGTCAGCCGCCTCCCACTGAGGCAGGGTGACCCCAAAAAAGAAAAACTTTGACCATCATTCACACATAATCACTGTCTTTGCAGAGGTGCCCAGATATGACAGTTTAGATGTCACTCCAAACAGTCAATATCCCAAACCCCTCCTTTAAAGTGGAGGCATTATACTTCCCACCTCCAGAACTCAAGTCCGGCTTACCAGTTTTCCTGAATCCCTTCGTAAAATATTACTCTGCTCAAACTCCAACAGCTTGTCGGGTCCCAAAAACCATTTGTCTCCATTCACTCCTAACAAGCTCACACATGCCTGCTGCATGCCCGGGCCCCTTGCACGCAAAGCCTCTTTTACCCCCTCCCTCCATCCTTTCCTAGGATGACCCCTACCCCTCCTCCCCTCCACTACAGATTTATACACCCTCCAAGTCATATTATTTTCCTCCATCCTCTCTAAATGACCAAACCACCTCAATAACTGCTCTTCAGCCCTCTGAATAATACTTTTTGTAATTCCACACCTCCTCCTAATTTCTACACTAAGAATTCTCTGCATAATATTTACACCACACATTGCCCTTTGACATGACATCTCTAATGCCTCCAGCCTCCTTTTTGCTGCAGCATTTACAACCCATGCTTCACACCCATATAAGAGTGTTGGTACCACTATGCTTTCATACATTCCATTCTTTGCCTCCATGTATAATGTTTTTTTTTGTCTCCATATATACATGTACCTCAATGCACTACTTATCTTTTTTCCTTCATAAATTTCTCCTTCATAAACCCATCTGCTGACATGTCAACTCCCAAATATCTGAACACATTCACTTCTTCCATACTCCCTCCCCCAATGTGATATCCAATTTTTCTTTACCTAACTTGTTTGATACCCTCATCACCTCTTATCTATCACCACTTTCAACTTTCTTTACACACCCTCCCAAACTCATCCACTAACCTTTGCAACTTCTCTTCAGAATCTCCCAAAAGCACAGTATCATCAGCAAAAAATAACTGTGTCAACTCTCATTTTGTATTTGATTTCCCAAAATTTAATCCCACCCCTCTCCCCAACACCCTAGCATTTACTTCTTCTACAACTCCTTCTATAAATATATTAAACAACCATGGTGACATCACACATCCCTAAGACCTACTTTTACTGGGAAATAACCTCCCTCTCTCCTACATACCCTAACCTGAGCCTCACTATCCTCATAAAAACTCTTTACAGCATTTAGTAACCTACTACCTATTCCATACACTTGCAACATCTGTCACATTGCTCCCATATCCACCCTATCATAAGCCTTTTCTAAATCCATAAATGCAATGAGAACTTCCCTACCGTTATCTAAATATTGTTCACATATAAACTTCTGTGTAAACATTTGACCCATTCCAAAGCTTCCTTGTTCATCTGCAATATTGCTGTCTTACCTCTAATTCTTTTAATAATAACCCTACCAAACACTTTACCTGGTATAATCAGTAAACTTATTCCCTATAATTTTTACAATCTCTTTTGTCCCCCTTTCCCTTTATATAAAGGAATTATATACTCTGCCAATCCCTAGCTACCTTACCCACTTTCATATATTTACTGAACAAAAGTACCAACCACTTCAACACTACAGTGGACCCCCGAGTAACGAGCATAATTAATTCCAGCAGCCTGCTCAAGTGCCATTACCGAACGAATTTTCTCCCTTAACCCTTTAACTGTCCACACGTAGATCTACGTTCACTCGCGTACTGCTCCAAATACAGTGGTATCTCGAGTTACGATATTTTTTCGTTCGAGAATGCTGTTCAAGTGCCATTACCAAACGAATTTATCCCCATAAGGAATAATGTAAAATAGACTAGTCCTTTTACACCCCCAAAAATATACCTACAAAAGCATTTAAAAAAAATAAACTTACATAAAAGGGCGATTTTGGGGACCATCGTAACTCGAGGTACCACTGTATTTAAAAAAAAAAAAAAAAAAAAAAAAATTTAAATGAAGAGCGCATTTTTATAATAAACAGGATAGGCTAAAAAATTTTTTTTTTAGGGCCAGTACTTACCGAGATATAAGCCTGCGAAGTTGGTGCTAAATGATGTGGTGTTGGCAACATGGAGCACTGCCGCTTGCAGAAACAATAAACATTTATCGTTTTTTTTCATTTTTTTTCCATTTTCTGTTGTTTTCATGCTATGATAATAATGTTTTGATGCAGATCTTTTGATATCATTGCCAATTCTTGTTTAGACACAAATGTTTGGTACTAAATTTGTAATCATACTGTCACAAACACACATGTTCACACTGATTGATGAATTTGTACACCTGGTTCAATCACATACAGTGGACCCTCGCCATTCAAATTTAATCCGTTCCAGGAGCTTGTTCTTAACGTGAAATGTTCAAAAGGCGATTTAATTTTTCCCATAAGAAATAATGGAAATACAATTAATCCGTTCCAGAAATCCAAAAATATATAAAAAATATTATATTTTAATCAAATTAAGCTTCTACATAGACAATAACATTAAATACTACAGTGCTGTACTACTAAAAGTATTAGTAAATAAATGCAAGTCTTTTTACTTACCATTATTGAAGATTGTTGATGGCATATGGAAGAGAGGGAGGAGGAGTGAGGGAGGGAGGGGTTAGTGTTTGGAAGGGGAATCCCCTTCCAGAAGGACTTCAGGTACCAAAGCCCTATCTGGGGTTACTTCTTTTCTTTGTCTTTTAATCCTACTAGGGCCAGCTTGGGAGTCACTGGACACTTTAACAAAATAACTGTCCACAGTCCTCTGTTTCTGGCGCCTTTTCAACATGTTCCTGAAGAAGGACATTGTTTGGTCACTGAACATGCTGCTGTTATGGCTTGTTTGAGCTTGTTCAGGGTGGTATTTTTCAACAAAACTTTGCAATCTATTCCACATTGTACACATCTCCTTAATCTCTGAAGAAGGCACCTTCTTCAGCCCCTCTTCCTCCTCCTCTTGCCTCAAATCTGGTCTGATGCTCTTCCATTTCCAG
>WNWK01024275.1:0-29964 GCA_009830355.1 Cherax destructor
GACAGTGGTAGGCGCCCACTGGACAGTGGTAGGCTCCCACTGGACAGTGGTAGGCTCCCACTGGACAGTGGTAGGCTCCCGCTGGACAGTGGTAGGCTCTCACTGGATAGTGGTAGGCTCCCACTGGACAGTGGTAGGCTCCACTTATAGTGGTAGGCCCCACTGGACAGTGGTAGGCTCCCACTGGACAGTGGTAGGCTCCACTGGACAGTGGTAGGCTCCCACTGGACAGTGGTAGGCTCCCACTGGACAGTGGTAGGCTCCACTGGATAGTGGTAGGTCCTCACTGGACAGTGGTAGGCTCCCACTGGACAGTGGTAGGCTCCCACTGAACCGTGGTAGGCTCACTGGACAGTGGTAAGCTCCACTGGTCAGTGGTAGGCTCCACTGGATAGTGGTAGGCTCCCACTGAACCGTGGTAGGCTCTCACGGACAGTGGTAGGCTTCACTGGACAGTGGTAGGCTTCCACTGGATAGTGGTAGGCTCCCACTGAATCGTGGTAGGCTTCACTGGATAGTGGTAGGCTTCCACTGGACAGTGGTAGGCTTCACTGAACAGTGTAGGCTTCCACTGAACAGTGGTAGGCTTCCACTGGACAGTAGTAGGCTTCCACTGGACAGTGGTAGGCTTCCACTGGATAGTGGTAGGCTTCCACTGGACAGTGGTAGGCTTCCACTGAACAGTGGTAGGCTTCCACTGAACAGTGGTAGGCTTCCACTGGACAGTGGTAGGCTTCCACTGGACAGTGGTAGGCTTCCACTGAACAGTGGTAGGCTTCCACTGGACAGTGGTAGGCTTCCACTGGACAGTGGTAGGCTTCCACTGGACAGTGGTAGGCTTCCACTGGACAGTGGTAGGCTTCCACTGGATAGTGGTAGGCTCCCACTGAACCGTGGTAGGCTTCCACTGGACAGTGGTAGGCTCCCACTGAACCGTGGTAGGCTTCCACTGGATAGTGGTAGGCTTCCACTGGATAATGGTAGGCTTCTACTGGACAGTGGTAGGCTCCCACTGAACCGTGGTAGGCTTCCACTGGACAGTGGTAGGCTTCCACTGGACAGTTGTAGGCTCCCACTGGACAGTGGTAGGCTTCCACTGGATAGTGGTAGGCTTCCACTGGATAGTGGTAGGCTTCCACTGGACAGTGGTAGGCTCCCACTGAACCGTGGTAGGCTTCCACTGGATAGTGGTAGGCTCCCACGGGACAGTGTTAGGCTCCCACTTGACTCTTGCACATGCTGGTAGTTACATGTATAGTTCATCAGTATAGAAAGTTTGAAGCCTGTCGGATGAAGAGTTACCAGGTTATGAACGATAATTTTGGAAGAAGTAAAATCAACCAGTAGTGAAGATTATAAAATAATAATAATAGTAAAGATAACAAAAGTAATAGTAATAATAATCGTAAAGGTTAGGTTAGTAAAATCGTTAAGGTTAGGTAAGGTTCGTCAGGACACAGGACAAGTGTTTCCTGACGCGGGTCTTGGTCAAATGATGACCCACAGCTGGAGCTTTTGGTCATCTGACCGAGGCCTTCCGCTGATAACAAAATAATGTCAGTAGTAAAAGTAAGTCAAGATAATGATAATAATAATAAAGTAATAATGACAGTAGCAAAAAGAATAATAATAACCATGTTTTCTCCTCTACTGAATAAATTCAGAACTATCATAGTCATACTATTTAATTTTGATGCCGGAAAGATTTTTTTTTTTAATAAAACTACTGTTGACGTGAAAGGGGAGACTGCTTTGTACAGTTGCTCGTAGTTGACAAATTGCAGTCTATTTTTGGTTACAGCCCTGGAAAACAGTCTTGTGAAAAGTTGCAGCGTGTGTTTTTACCTTGTGTTGGCCGCTGTGATCAAATTGATTTTATGTTTGTGTCAGGCAGATGAGAGTAACTTGTGTTGTCTTTTTTATTCAAAACTGCGGCAGAATACAGTGTGTGGATAATCTGGTTCTGTGTTTGTTAACCCTGTCTAAGATTGCCATTGTGGAATGTTAACATGATGTATCAGTCTGTTCTCTTAATAACAAGACAGTATATCACTGTTGTTGTGGAATGTTAACATGATATATCAGTCTGTTCTCTTAATAACAAGACAGTATATCACTGTTGTTGTGGAATGTTAACATGATGTATCAGTCTGTTCTCTTAATAACAAGACAGTATATCACTGTTGTTGTGGAATGTTAACATGATATATCAGTCTGTTCTCTTAATAACAAGACAGTATATCACTGTTGTTGTGGAATGTTAACATGATATATCAGTCTGTTCTCTTAATAACAAGACAGTATATCACTGTTGTTGTGGAATGTTAACATGATGTATCAGTCTGTTCTCTTAATAACAAGACAGTATATCACTGTTGTTGTGGAATGTTAACATGATGTATCAGTCTGTTCTCTTAATAACAAGACAGTATATCACTGTTGTTGTGGAATGTTAACATGATGTATCAGTCTGTTCTCTTAATAACAAGACAGTATATCACTGTTGTTGTGGAATGTTAACATGATATATCAGTCTGTTCTCTTAATAACAAGACAGTATATCACTGTTGTGGAATGTTAACATGATGTATCAGTCTGTTCTCTTAATAACAAGACAGTATATCATGTTATTGTGGAATGTTAACATGATATATCAGTCTGTTCTCTTAATAACAAGACAGTATATCACTGTTGTGGAATGTTAACATGATGTATCAGTCTGTTCTCTTAATAACAAGACAGTATATCATTGTTATTGTGGAATGTTAACATGATGTATCAGTCTGTTCTCTTAATAACAAGACAGTATATCACTGTTATTGTGGAATGTTAACATGATGTATCAGTCTGTTCTCTTAATAACAAGACAGTATATCACTGTTGTTGTGGAATGTTAACATGATGTATAGTCTGTTCTCTTAATAACAAGACAGTATATCACTGTTGTTGTGGAATGTTAACATGATGTATCAGTCTGTTCTCTTAATAACAAGACAGTATATCACTGTTGTTGTGGAATGTTAACATGATGTATCAGTCTGTTCTCTTAATAACAAGACAGTATATCACTGTTGTTGTGGAATGTTAACATGATATATCAGTCTGTTCTCTTAATAACAAGACAGTATATCACTGTTGTTGTGGAATGTTAACATGATGTATCAGTCTGTTCTCTTAATAACAAGACAGTATATCACTGTTGTTGTGGAATGTTAACATGATGTATCAGTCTGTTCTCTTAATAACAAGACAGTATATCACTGTTGTTGTGGAATGTTAACATGATGTATCAGTCTGTTCTCTTAACAGACAGTATATCACTGTTGAGTTTTAATCATCTTTATATTATATTTTGTTTATTGGTTAATTTTTATGGGTGAATACGATGACTCCCCCTGTGGTATGATTTCGTTGGTTCCTCCAGCAAGTACGATAACTACCTGTGAGGTATAATAATATCCTCCATCCTTCAAGTGAGCACGATAACTACCCGTGCGGTACGACAGTATCTTCCAGCCTTCAAGTATGATAACTACACATTCGGTACGACAGTATCCTCCATCCTTCTAATGAGTTCGATAACTACCCGTGCGGTACGACAGTATCTTCCAGCCTTCAAGTATGATAACTACACATTCGGTACGACAGTATCCTCCATCCTTCAAGTGAGCACGATAACTACCCGTGCGGTACGACAGTATCTTCCAGCCTTCAAGTATGATAACTACACATTCGGTACGACAGTATCTTCCAGCCTTCTAATGAGTTCGATAACTACCCGTGCGGTACGACAATGCCCTTCATCCTTCACGTGAGTATAATAATCACCCATGCAGTACGACAATACCCTCCATCCTTCAAGTACGATAACTACCCGTGTTGTACAATACCCTCCATCCTTCAAGTACGATAACTACCCGTGTTGTACAATACCCTCCATCCTTCACGTACGACAACTACCCCCGTGCGGTACGACAGTATATTCAATCATTCTAGTACAATAACTACCCTGCAGTACGACAGTTTCTTCGCTTCCATAACAGTGACGTCAAGGGTGAAATACAATGAGCAGTGCGTCATGCTGGTGGTAATGGAGTGAAGCACGCCACTGACCTCTCACTTTTAACTCACCCCAGTGACGCCAGCCTCGCCTGATGTGACCTGCAGGGGAGCACCTGCCTCACCTCATCTCACACATAAAAAAAACATTGTTACTAGCACTTAAAAGAAAGTGTTATTGTATTTAACATTACCATGTGTGTGGTCAACAGCTATCGATACAGGAGAACAATTATAAATTATAACTAGCAAAATGAAGGCGAAGCGCTAAACCAGTAGGATCGTCACAGAGCGGCCAGTGGAGTGGGAGGAAACCAGGCTCCAATTCCCTTGATCAAGATCAAGAAATATATATATATATATATATATATATATATATATATATATATATATATATATATATATATATATATATATATATATATATATAAGAACATAAGAACATAAGAAAGGAGGAACACTGCAGCAGGCCTGTTGGCCCATACTAGGCAGGTCCTTCACAATCCGTCCCACTAACAGAATATTTGCTCAACCCAATTTTCAATGCTACCCAAGAAATAAGCTTTGACAATTCTACCCACTCATGTGCGAGTCCCACTCAAATCCAACCCCTCTCACTCATGAATTTATCCAACCTAAATTTGAAACTACCCAAGGTCCTAGCTTCAATAACCCTACTAGGCAGACTGTTCCACTCATCAACTACCCTATTTCCAAACCAATACTTTCCTATATCCTTTCTAAATCTAAACTTATATAACTTTGAATCCATTATTGCGGGTTCTCTCTGGAGAGATATCCTCAAGACCTTATTTATATCCCCTTTGTTAATACCCATATATATATATATATATATATTTCAAAGGAGGGAAGAATATTTCGATGTTGATGGAGGGATCTTGATCAAGGGAATTGGAGCCTGGCCGCTCTGTGACGATCCTACGAGTTTAGCGCTTCACCTTCATTTTGCTAGTTATAATTTATAATTTTTCTCCCGTATCGATAGTTGTTGACCTCACACATCGTTGTTAGTACAGTTAACGGGTGGGCGGGCTCGGGTGGGCGGGCTCGGGTGGGTGGGTTTCGGGTGGGTCAGGCAGTGGAGTGGTTAAGTATAGTAAGGGTTATATTAGTCACAATGGTTACCCATCACTTACTGCCACTGTTCCTACACTCACCTCTGTACTCTCACTTACACTCACCTCTGTACTCTCACTTACACTCACCTCTGTACTCTCACTTACACTCACCTCTGTACTCTCACTTACACTCACCTCTGTACTCTCACTTACACTCACCTCTGTACTCTCACTTACACTCACCTCTGTACTCTCACTTACACTCACCTCTGTACTCTCACTTACACCCACCTCTGTACTCTCACTTACACCCACCTCTGTACTCTCACTTACACCCACCTCTGTACTCTCACTCACTGTGCTCTCGCCTACTCCTCTGTACTCTCAACTACGCTTCTAAACTCACCTACACCTCTGTACTCAGCTACACCTCTGTACTCTCAACTACACTTCTAAACTCACCTACACCTCTGTACTCTCAGCTACACTTCTAAACTCTCAATTACACCTCTGTACTCTCAACTACACCTCTGTACTCTCAACTACACCTCTGTACTCTCAACTACACCTCTGTACACTCAACTACACCTCTGTATTCTCATCTACACCTCTGTACTCTCAATTACACTTCTGTACTCTCAGCTACACCTCTGTACTCTCAACTACACTTGTAAACTCTCACCTACACCTCTGTACTCTCAACTAAGCTTCTAAATTCTCACCTACACCTCTATACTCAGCTACACCTCTGTACTCTCAACTACACTTCTAAACTCTCACCTACACCTCTGTACTCTCAGCTACACTTCTAAACTCTCACCTACACCTCTGTACTCTCAACTACACCTCTGTACTCTCAACTACACCTCTGTACTCTCACCTACACCTCTGTATTCTCAACTACACCTCTGTACTCTCAACTACACTTTTAAAATCAATTACACCTCTGTACTCTCAGCTACACCTCTGTACTCTCAACTACACTTTTAAAACCAATTACACCTCTGTACTCTCAACTACACCTCTGTACTCTCAACTACACTTGTAAAGTCTCACCCACACCTCTGTACTCTCACCTACACCTCTGTATTCTCAACTACACCTCTGTACTCTCAACTACACTTTTAAAATCAACTACACCTCTGTACTCTCAACTACACTTCTAAACTCTCACCTATTTATATAATATATATATATATATATATATATATATATATATATATATATATATATATATATATATATATATATATATATATATATATATATATATAAGACTTTACATAGTTTTTTTTCTTTCGAAAGTCGATCTTATTGGAATACTTTTATCCGTCTCTTGGGATTCTTGGGGTGCCTCTAGCTCTTGGGTCCTGGTCTCCGAGGAGTAGAGTCTCTAGCTCCTGGGTCCTGGAAGAACATACGCTCATACAACAATAGATGACATCAGTCTGGCTCAGGCAGCGGCCATACCGATGACGTCAGTCATAGATAAACAAAAGTGAAATACAATGTTTATCCTTATTCTCTCTCTCTCTCTCTCTCTCTCTCTCTCTCTCTCTCTCTCTCTCTCTCTCTCTCTCTCTCTCTTCTTTCTCTTACTTCTCTTTATCTCTAACTATTATACTCATCTTAACTATGTATACTCAGCTTGTATACTGATCCATAACTATGTATACTGCACAAGCACCATGTATACTGCAGAGCTATGTATACTGCTCCAGAACTATGTATACTGCACCAGCACTATGTATACTGCTCCAGCACTATGTATACTGCACCAGCACTATGTATACTGCACCAGCACTATGTATACTGCTCCAGCACTATGTATACTGCTCCAGCACTATGTATACTGCACCAGCACTATGTATACTGCTCCAGCACTATGTATACTGCTCCAGAACTATGTATACTGCACCAGCACTATGTATACTGCTCCAGAACTATGTATACTGCTCCAGCACTATGTATACTGCTCCAGCACTATGTATACTGCTCCAGCACTATGTATACTGCTCCAGAACTATGTATACTGCACCAGCACTATGTATACTGCTCCAGCACTATGTATACTGCTCCAGAACTATGTAAACGTCTCCAGCACTATGTATACTGCTCCAGAACTATGTATACTGCTCCAGCACTATGTATACTGCTCCAGCACTATGTATACTGCTCCAGAAATGATTTATATTTTTTCAGTTTATTTTTATAAAAGCTTTTGCTTAACTCTGCTGACTATTTGATTTTTATTGAATGGAATTCAGCCGTATTTAAAATATTTCTTACACTGCTTTTAGAGATATTTTTTTTTTTACATACAGCGCCTTTTTAACATTTGTTCACTTCAGTTTTCTGTTTTTTTCAGGAAAGGTAATATTTTTATAGACTTCCTTTGTATTGTATTATAACTAGTCACCAACGTAAGGTATAGGTACCCCTACTGGTTCCCTTCTGTTACCAACGTGAAGTATAGGTACCCCTACTTGTACACTGCTATTACCAACGTGAGAAATAGGTACCCCTAGTTGTACACTGCTGTTACCAACGTGAGGTATAGGTACCCCTAGTTGTACACTGCTGCTACCAACGTGAGGTATAGGTACCCCTAGTTGTACACTGCTGCTACCAACGTGAGGTATAGGTACCCCACTTGTACACTGCTGTTACCAACGTGAGGTATAGGTACCCCTAGTTGTACACTGCTGTTACCAACGTGAGGTATAGGTACCCCTAGTTGTACACTGATGTTACCAACGTGAGGTATAGGTACTCCTAGTTGTACACTGCTGTTACCAACGTGAGGTATAGGTACCCCTAGTTGTACACTGCTGTTACTAACGTGAGGTATAGGTACCCCTAGTTGTACACTGCTGTTACCAACGTGAGGTATAGGTACTACTAGTTGTACACTGCTGTTACCAACGTGAAGTATAGGTACTTCTAGTTGTACACTGCTGTTACCAACGTGAGGTATAGGTACTCCTAGTTGTACACTGCTGTTACCAACGTGAGGTATAGGTACCCCTAGTTGTACACTGCTGTTACCAACGTGAAGTATAGGTACCCCTAGTTGTACACTGCTGTTACCAACGTGAAGTATAGGTACTCCTAGTTGTACACTGCTGTTACCAACGTGAGGTATAGGTACTCCTAGTTGTAAACTGCCGTTACCAACGTTAGGTATAGGTACTCCTAGTTGTACACTGCTGTTACCAACGTGAAGTATAGGTACTCCTAGTTGTACACTGCTGTTGCCAACGTGAGGTATAGGTACTCCTAGTTGTACACTGCTGTTACCAACGTGAAATATAGGTACCCCTAGTTGTACACTGCTGTTACCAACTTGAAGTATAGGTACTCCTAGTTGTACACTGCTGTTGCCAACGTGAGGTATCGGTACTCCTAGTTGTACACTGCTGTTACCAACGTGAGGTATAGGTACCCCTAGTTGTACACTGCTGTTACCAACGTCAGGTATAGGTACCGCTAGTTGTACACTGCTATTACCAACGTGAAGTATAGGTACCCCTACTTGTACACTGCTGTTACCAACGTGAGGTATAGGTACCCCTAGTTGTACACTACTGTTACCAACGTGAAGTATAGGTACCCCTACTTGTACACTGCTGTTACCAACGTGAAGTATAGGTACCCCTACTTGTACACTGCTGTTACCAACGTGTTTGCTTGAACTTCATCCTCTTTTCTGTAATATTGCAAGCTCCTGATGATGTGTTGATTACACCACGAAAGGCCTAGTGCTATCATTCAACTCTCATCCCCCCCGTGGTTGTTTTGCATCTTGTATCGCTTGTTCGCGACTTTTTGATTATATATATATATATATATATATATATATATATATATATATATATCGTGTCGCATAGGTAAAACTGGTCAATTAGCAGAAACTCATTTAAAATTAAGTCCTTTCTAAAATTTTCTCTTATATATTTAAGATATATTTTTTCATTAATGTTAATATAAAAATTAATGATTTTGTACGAAAAGAACCTTAGGAAACTTACCTAACCTTATTATAACAAGCGCAATTTAATTTAGTGGAGAGTGAGGATACAGTGTTGTGACCCTGGTGTTGTTGAGTGAGGATACAGTGTGGTGACCCTGGTGTTGATGAGTGAGGATACAGTGTGGTGACTGGTGTTGAGTGAGGATACGGTGTAGTGACCCTGGTGTTGTTGAGTGAGGATACAGTGTGGTGACCCTGGTGTTGTTGAGTGAGGATACAGTGTGGTGACCCTGGTGTTGTTGAGTGAGGATACAGTGTGGTGACCCTGGTGTTGTTGAGTGAGGATACAGTGTAGTGACCCTGGTGTTGTGGAGTGAGGATACAGTGTAGTGATCCTGGTGTTTTTGAGTGAGGATACAGTGTAGTGATCCTGGTGTTGTTGAGGATACAGTGTGGTGACCCTGGTGTTGTTGAGTGAGGATACAGTGTGGTGACCCTGGTGTTGTTGAGTGAGGATACAGTGTAGTGACCCTGGTGTTGTGGAGTGAGGATACAGTGTAGTGATCCTGGTGTTGTTGAGTGAGGATACAGTGTGGTGATCCTGGTGTTGAGTGAGGATACAGTGTGGTGACCCTGGTGTTGTTGAGTGAGGATACAGTGTGGTGACCCTGGTGTTGTTGAGTGAGGATACAGTGTGGTGACCCTGGTGTTGTGGAGTGAGGATACAGTGTAGTGATCCTGGTGTTGTTGAGTGAGGATACAGTGTAGTGACCCTGGTGTTGAGTGAGGATACAGTGTAGTGACCCTGGTGTTGTGGAGTGAGGATACAGTGTAGTGATCCTGGTGTTGTTGAGTGAGGATACAGTGTAGTGACCCTGGTGTTGAGTGAGGATACAGTGTGGTGACCTGGTGTTGTTGAGTGAGGATACAGTGTAGTGACCCTGGTGTTGTGGAGTGAGGATACAGTGTAGTGACCCTGGTGTTGTGGAGTGAGGATACAGTGTGGTGACCCTGGTGTTGTTGAGTGAGGATACAGTGTGGTGACCCTGGTGTTGAGTGAGGATACAGTGTGGTGACCCTGGTGTTGTTGAGTGAGGATACAGTGTGGTGACCCTGGTGTTGTTGAGTGAGGATACAGTGTGGTGACCCTTGAGTTTTGAGTGAGGATACAGTGTAGTGACCCTGGTGTTTTTGAGTGAGGATACAGTGTGGTGACCCTGGTGTTGTTGAGTGAGGATACAGTGTGGTGACCCTGGTGTTGTTGAGTGAGGATACAGTGTGGTGACCCTGGTGTTGTTTAGTGAGGATACAGTGTAGTGACCCTGGTGTTGTGGAGTGAGGATACAGTGTAGTGACCCTGGTGTTGTGGAGTGAGGATACAGTGTGGTGACCCTGGTGTTGTTGAGTGAGGATACAGTGTGGTGACCCTGGTGTTGAGTGAGGATACAGTGTGGTGACCCTGGTGTTGTTGAGTGAGGATACAGTGTGGTGACCCTGGTGTTGTTGAGTGAGGATACAGTGTGGTGACCCTTGAGTTTTTGAGTGAGGATACAGTGTAGTGACCCTGGTGTTTTTGAGTGAGGATACAGTGTGGTGACCCTGGTGTTGTTGAGTGAGGATACAGTGTGGTGACCCTGGTGTTGTTGAGTGAGGATACAGTGTGGTGACCCTGGTGTTGTTGAGTGAGGATACAGTGTGGTGACCCTGGTGTTGAGTGAGGATACAGTGTAGTGACCCTGGTGTTGTTGAGTGAGGATACAGTGTGGTGACCCTTGAGTTGTTGAGTGAGGATACAGTGTAGTGACCCTGGTGTTTTTGAGTGAGGATACAGTGTGGTGACCCTGGTGTTGTTGAGTGAGGATACAGTGTGGTGACCCTGGTGTTGTTGAGTGAGGATACAGTGTGGTGACCCTGGTGTTGTTGAGTGAGGATGCAGTGTAGTGACCC
The DNA here is from genome assembly GCA_009830355.1 of Cherax destructor. Classification (NCBI taxonomy): domain Eukaryota; kingdom Metazoa; phylum Arthropoda; class Malacostraca; order Decapoda; family Parastacidae; genus Cherax; species Cherax destructor. The sequence goes on from WNWK01024275.1 coordinate 11,059, forward strand.
TGGTGTTGTTGAGTGAGGTTACAGTGTGGTGACCCTGGAGTTGTTGAGTGAGGATACAGTGTAGTGACCCTGGTGTTGTTGAGTGAGGATACAGTGTGGTGACCTTGGTGTTGTTGAGTGAGGATACAGTGTAGTGACCTTGGTGTTGTTGAGTGAGGATACAGTGTGGTGACCCTGGTGTTGTTGAGTGAGGATACAGTGTAGTGACCTTGGTGTTGTTGAGTGAGGATACAGTGTGGTGACCCTGGTGTTGTTGAGTGAGGATACAGTGTGGTGACCCTGGTGTTGTTGAGTGAGGGTACAGTGTAGTGACCCTGGAGTTTTTGAGTGAGGATACAGTGTAGTGACCCTGGTGTTGTTGAGTGAGGATACAGTGTAGTGACCTGGTGTTGTTGAGTGAGGATACAGTGTAGTGATCCTGGTGTTGTTGAGTGAGGATACAGTGTGGTGACCCTGGTGTTGTTGAGTAGGATACAGTGTGGTGACCCTGGTGTTGTTGAGTGAGGATACAGTGTAGTGACCCTGGTGTTGTGGAGTGAGGATACAGTGTAGTGACCCTGGTGTTGTGGAGTGAGGATACAGTGTGGTGACCCTGGTGTTGTTGAGTGAGGATACAGTGTGGTGACCCTGGTGTTGAGTGAGGATACAGTGTAGTGATCCTGGTGTTGTTGAGTGAGGATACAGTGTGGTGACCCTGGTGTTGTTGAGTGAGGATACAGTGTGGTGACCCTGGTGTTGAGTGAGGATACAGTGTAGTGATCCTGGTGTTGTTGAGTGAGGATACAGTGTAGTGATCCTGGTGTTGTTGAGTGAGGATACAGTCTGTTGACCCTGGTGGTGGTGGTGGGTGAGGATACAGAGGATGGCAGATGTTACATCCTCCTCACTGTCTTAAAAGAACTTATCGCAAAAGGATGTACAACATCCTACAGTTGGAGTCTTTCTCCAGGGCTGTGGTGGCCACGCAGACACACGTCACCATATTCTACGTGCTAAGAATTCTTCCCCCCGAGCCATTCACAAGTTGGGCGGCAGTGTATACGTTGGGTCACTAAACTGCACGGTAACCTGTTCACCACCAGACAAGACGTAAACATTAGAGTAAACACGTGATATCACAATATGCAAAATAGCCACACTGAAAAAACAGTGAAATTCTAAGCGCATTCCTAGTTTCTCACACATCATCAAGGAATATATATATATATATATATATATATATATATATATATATATATATATGCAAGACAACCACTATGAAAAAATAGAAGAATTCCAAGCGCTTTCGTGACTACTCACATTATCAAGGAACTATAAAAGGAAACATGACAAGAAGGCTTATAAAGGGGCAGAATACACCTCACAGTCACATCACACTAACAAAGACAACACCTCACAGTCACATCACACTAACAAAGACAACACCTCACAGTCACATCACACTAACAAAGACTACACCTCACAGTAGCGTAACATCTCACGACTCTGTGAAGAGGAACATAAGAAAGGACCTGAAACTCTTCCCAAGAATTAAGATTAGTCCAATTTATCATTAAATTCTTCCCAAATTTTATTAATTATAAATGAATCCAATTTATATAAACCAAAAGAAATATTCATATTATTTTCAAAACTGCTTTTAATGAAACATGATTCTATTATATTCCTCTCAACCATGGACTTGCTTGATACAACCTTCCAGCATTTTGAAAATCAATTGGATGGTTAAATCTTCACATGAATAAATAGAGCATTAGAATCTTGTCCAGTTCTAATGCTATATTTATGTTGTTTTAATCTTAGTTCAAGACTTTTACCAGTTTGACCATAATAAACTTTATCGCATATTTTACAGGGAATCTTATAGACATCCGTCAGCATTTTGGGGATTTTTTATCAAAAGTCTTTTACTGTATCAAGATTTTTAAATACCACTTTGATATTAAAATTCTAAGAATTTTAATATCTTAAAAGTCTTGAACTAAGATTAAAACAACATAAATATAGCATTAGAACTGGACAAGATTCTAATGCTCTATTTATTCATGTGAGAGACTTTAACCATCCAATTGATTTTCAAAATGCTGAGAAGGTTGTATCAAGCAAGTCCATGGTTGAGAGGAATATAATAGAATCATGTTTCATTAAAAGCAGTTTTGAAAATAATATGAATATTTCTTTTGGTTTATATAAATTGGATTCATTTATAATTAATAAAATTTGGGAAGAATTTAAATTACAGAGGAACTCGGCGCAAGCGACCACAAATCAATTACCTTTGGCATTGAATGGAAGTTTCATAGTAGGAATAACTCAGTAACGGTCCCAGATTTTCGCTTAGCAGATTACAATGGACTTAGAGAACACTTATCATCTGTGGACTGGGGTAATGAAGAGAGCTATCAATATGACAGTTTTCTGAACACTATACATGCTGCCTAAAGAACATTTATCCCGTATAAAGAAATTAGATCGAATAGAAATGACCCAAAATGGATGAATAATAGGCTCAAATATCTTTTAGGGCAGAAGAAAGGAATTTATAGGCGTATCAAAAGAGGTGAGGGTCATCTTACGAATCAGTATATTGACATTAAGAGGGACGTTAAAAAGGGGATAAGAAAAGCTAAGCGGGACTACGAAATTAAAGTTGCTAGGGATTCGAAAACAATTGATCAACTAACAAAGAGAGATAGTAGAGGGCAACGAGTGACTAGCTCCCTTGAGGTTTACTATACAAATAGTAGGAGTCTAAGAAATAAGATAGATGAGCTAAGATTACTTGCAAGTGCAGGTAATATAGATATATGTGTATCTTAGAGATCTGGTTCACTTCTGAAAGATAGAAGAAATGCCCTTCTGCAGTGCAACATTCAGAGGTTACAAACTGACCACACTGATAGGGTCAACAGGAAGGGTATTGGAGGTGCAGCAGATGTATGTCAGAGATAATTTAAATTATTGTTGTGTTAGACAAGATATAAAAGAATTAGACAGCTGACAGAAGAATCTGTTTTGGCTACAGTTTCTCGAGGGTCGTGAAAAATTAATTTTGGGTGTGATTTACAGACCCCCAAGCCTGGATAGGGAGCGCAGTAAGCTGCTATGGGACGAAATTCATAAGGCGTCTAGATATGAAAATGTTGTGTTAATGGGAGATTTTAACTTTAGACACATTGATTGGAACAATGTGACAGGTAATCTTGAGTCTAGTGACTTTCTTGATACGGTTCAGGATTGTTTTTTAAAACAGTTTGTGACAGAACCAACTAGAGGTAGCAACTTGCTTGATTTGGTTCTTGCTAACAAAGAATCACTAATTAATAATCTTGAGGTTAATGAAGAGCTTGGGGAAAGCGATCACAAATCACTTAGTTTTAATATATCATGGAATTACCCAGGTAACTGCAATCAAGTCTCAGTTCCAGACTTTCGTGTAGCCGACTTCATGGGGCTGAGAAATTACCTAGGTGGGCTAATTGGGATGACCTGACTATGGGTCAGGTAGATGGTTTGGTTGCCAATATGACGTTTTCAGAGCATAGTTCTAGCTGCCCAGACAACTTTTGTTCCAAGTAGGGAAATTAGATCTAACAAAAATGATCCTAAATGGATGAACAATAGATTAAAACATCTCATTGGTCAAAGAGAGGCATATAAGGCGTATCAAAAGAGGGGATGGACAGATAAGAAATCAATATTTTCAATTAAAGAGAAATAAAAAAAGGAATAAGAAAAGCAAAAAAGATTATGAGGCTAAGGTCGCAAGGGATTCGAAGACTAACCCAAAGGGTTCTTTCAGGTATACAGAAGTAAGATTAGGGACAAGATAGGCCCACTTAAGAGTAACTCAGGACAGATCACGGACAGTGATAAGGATATGTGTGAAATTTTCAATACTTACTTCCTCTCAGTTTTTACTCAGGAAGATACTAGCAGAATTCCAGAAATAATAAATTATGTAGAAGCTGGAAGATAACAGACTATGCTCGATTGGGTAACTAGTGACATGGTCCTCAGACAAATAGAAATTAAAACCTAACAAATCCCCAGGCCCTGATGAACTGTTTGCAAGAGTTTTAAAGGAATGTAAAGAGGAACTTAGCAAACCTTTGGCAAATCTTTTCAATATATCACTACAAACTGGCATAGTGCCAGACAAGTGGAAAAGGGCAAATGTAATACCTATTTACAAGGCAGGTGACAGGTCCTTAGCTTCGAACTATAGACCAATAAGCCTTACCTCCATAGTTGGTAAATTTATGGAATCAATAATTGCCGAGGCAATTCGTAGCCATCTTGAAAAGCATAAATTGATTAATGAATCTCAACACGGTTTTACAAAGGGGCGTTCATGTCTTACGAATTTACTAACTTTTTCACTAAGGTGTTTGAGGAGTAGATCATGTAATGAATATGATATTGTGTATATGGACTTCAGTAAGGCTTTCGATAAAGTTCCACATCAGAGGCTACTGAGGAAACTTAAGGCACACGGAATAGGAGGAGAAATTTTTTCCTGGGTAGAGGCATGGTTGACTAATAGGCGGCAGAGAGTTTGCATAAATGGAGAGAAATCAGAATGGGGGCGTGTCTCAGCGGTGTTCCACAGGGGTCAGTTTTGGGCCCCCTGTTGTTTACAATTTACATAAACGACATAGATGAGGGAATAAATAGTAACATAAGTAAATTTGCTGATGACACCAAAATAGGCCGTCCAATTCATTCAAACGAGGACATTAGAGCACTCCAGGATGATTTGAATAGACTGATGCAGTGGTCGGAGAAGTGGAGATGCAGTTTAATGTAAACAAATGCAAAGTTCTAAATGTTGGGCAGGACAATAACCATGCCACATATAAGCTGAATAATGTAGATCTTATTACTTGTATTGCGAGAAGGATTTAGGAGTTCTGGTTAGTAGTAATCTGAAGCCAGACAACAGTGCATAAGTGTTCGCAATAAAGCTAACAGAATCCTTGGCTTCATATCAAGAAGTATAAATAATAGAAGTCCTCAGGTTGTTCTACAACTCTATATATTTTGGTTAGGCCTCATTTAGATTATGCTGCACAGTTCTGGTCACCGTATTACAGAAGGATATAAATGCACTGGAAAACGTACAAGGAGGATGACAAAGTTGATCCCATGTATCAGAAATCTTCCCTATGAGGATAGACTGAGGGCCCTGAATCTGCACTCTCTAGAAAGGCGTAGAATTAGGGGGATATGATTGAGGTGTATAAATGGAAAACAGGAATAAAAAAGGGGATGTAAATAGCGTGCTGAAAATATCCAGCCAAGACAGGACTCGCAGCAATGGTTTCAAGTTGGAAAAGTTCAGATTCAGGAAGGATATAGGAAAGCACTGGTTTGGTAATAGAGTTGTGGATGAGTGGAACAAACTCCCGAGTACCGTCATAGATGCTAAGACGTTGTGTAGTTTTAAAAATAGGTTAGATAAATACATGGGTGGGTGTGGATGGGTGTGAGTTTGGACCTGACTAGCTTGTATTACCAGGTCAGTAGCTGTACTAATTCCTTAAGTGGAAGTGACCTGACCAGGTGGTCGGCTGACCAGGTGGTCAACTAGACAATTATATGAGTGGGTGCGGTTGGGTGTGAGTTGGTCCTGACTAGCTTGTGCTAGGTCAGATGCAGTGTTCCTTCCTTAAGTGAATGTAACCTGACCTGGCTGGGTCGGGGCATTGGCTTAAGCCGTTGGAGATTTGGACCTGCCTCGCATGGGCCAGTAGGCCTGCGGCAGTGTTCCTTCTTTCTTATGTTCTTAATTACTGGGAACTTTCAAAGCACACTTAAGTATGATAAAGAACAATTACTGGAAAAGCAGGCGAGAAAGATACTTGATAATAAACACTTGGAAAAATCCTAGAGGGATTAGTACCAAACTTGTACACTAGAATCACTCCCTGCAAATGCAAAAGGAGGTGCAACATTCCCCTAGTGGAAAGCAGGGGCACCACGAGTCAGGGGCCTAAGAGTGTTCAACTGTACCTGGTCAGCCGGGCTGTGGTTTGTATGTTGGTTTACGTGTGGCCTGCAGTAACAGCCTGGTTGGTCAGACCCTGATCTACCTCGAGACCGCAGGGGCATTTACCCTTGAAATCTTCTCCTACTCCAGGTAATATGTTTTATTTACCAATTAAGAATTATGATCTTAACTTGAGAATGTCACTATCATAAAGAATATACAAAAAAAAAGCTTATCTTAAAAATGACATTCAAGAAGCCCAACAAGGTGGTATTGAGGATGAGTAAAACTGTGGGTAGGAATTAATGGATTATTTATTTGATAGATATCACCAGTTGTGCTATATGCAAAACATTGTCTTAACACAGTACACTTCCAGACAAGTCTGGGTTCAATGTCAAATAATATAATTTTATTACTCATAAGTTCCTAGAATGAGTTTTCATATGACTTACTAAACCAGACTTTCGAGAAAAGTTTTTCAGACACACTGAACACTGATGTGATTTACTAATGTTGATTTTTGAGAAAAGTTATTCATACATTCTGAACACTGATATGGTTTCTCTCTTGTATGAGTTCTCATGTGATTTTCTAAATGTGGTTTTTGGGAAAAGTCTTTCAGACACACTGAACACCGATATGGTTTCTCTCCAGTATGAGTTCTCATGTGACACACTAAATGTGTTTTACGAGAAAAGTCTTTCAGACACACTGAACACTGATATGGTTTCTCGCCAGTATGAGTTCTCATGAGATTTACTAATATTGATTTTCGAGTAAAGTTTTTCAGACATTCTGAACACTGATATATTTTCTCTCTAGTATGAGTTCTCATATGTTGTAGTAAATTACGTTTATCAGAAAACTCTTTTAGACACACTGAACACTGGAGTGTTTTATAATCTATAATAAATCTGGTCGGAGATACACACTGAGGTTCTTGAGAAGAAGATTGTTGTAGTGAGTGTGAATGTTGATCAACACCTCTATATTGCATTGCCTCAAAACACAGTTTTTCAGGTGTTTTGAACATAATGAGTAATGATATTCTCATATATTAATTTACCTAACTATGTTTTTAGTGTAATCACTGTATTAACACTGTATATACAACATTTACAGAAACTTTAGACTTGTAACAGTGATATTGGCTCTATAAGTGTAGTATTGAAACTGCCAGTACCAGAATATTGTGTCAGAATACCTGAAATATTGACACAACAAGAGCCAGCCTCAGGTGTCAGGATGACCTGCAAAATAAATAAAATACATAATCTCTTATTATTATTATTAACAGTATTGTACATGAATGGTATTCAATACCGACAAAATGAAAATTAGAGACATAAGAACATACGAAAGAGGAACACTGCAGCAGGCTTGCTGGCCCATACTAGGCAGGCCCTTCACAATCCATCCCACTAACAGAATATTTGCTCAACCCAATTTTCAATGCTACCCAATAAATCAGCTTTGATAATTCTATTTACTCATGTGCAAGTCCCACTCAAATCCAACCCCTCTCACTCATGAATTTATCCAACCTAAATTTGAAACTACCCAAGGTCCTAACTTCAATAACCCTACTAGGCAGACTGTTCCACTCATCAACTATCCTATTTCCAAACCAATACATACTTTCCTATATCCTTTCTAAATTTAAACTTATCTAATTTGATTATTGCGGGTTCCCTCTTGGAGATATATCCTCAAGACCTTATTTATATCCCCTTTGTTAATACGCAATTTCCACTTGTATACCCCAATCATGTCTCCCTCATTCTTCGTCTTACAAGTGAACGTAATTTAAGGGTATTCAATCTTTCTTCATACGGAAGATTTATAATGCTATGTATTAATTTAGTCATTTTACGCTGAATATTTTCTAACGAATTAATATCCAGTCTGTAATATGGAGACCAGAACTGAGCTGCGCAATCTAGGTGAGGTCTTGCTAATTTCACAAATGCAACTAATGTGACATTTTATTGTGGCAACGTTTCGCTCTCCAGGAGCTGGAGAGCGAAACGTTACAACAATAAAATGTCACATTAGTTGCATTTGTGTCCTTTTACTTAACATATTGTCGGTAATTCTACCAATATTATTACTTACTAATTTCTGTTGCTTACACTTCTTGATATAAATCCCAGTAATCTGTTAGCCTTATTACCACAAAGGCTGTCTTGGTTTAAGGTTGCTGCATACCATAACCTCCAAGTCCTTTTTGCAATCTGTATGGCTAAGTTCTACGTATTTAACTTATAAGTGCTTGGGTGATGGACACTCCCGAGCTTCAGAACCTTGCATTTATCTACATTGAACTGCATCTGCCACTTTTCTGAACAGGAATTGAGATTGTCTAAATCCTACTGAAGTTCCCTGACATCTACGTTTGAATCAATTATCCTACCTATCTTCGTGTCATCTGCGAATTTGCTCATATCACTAGTAATTCCTGATATCTGTGGAGCTCCACTTGTTACAGACCCCCACTCGGATTTAACCCCATTTATGCACACTCTAAAATTATTAGAATCAATTATAGCTGATATTATTAGAAGTCACCTTGAAGAACATAATTTGATTAATGAATCTCAGCATGGGTTCACGAGAGGTCGTTCCTGCCTGACAAATTTACTGACGTTTTTCAATAAAACATTTGAGGCAGTAGACAGTGATAAAGAATATATAGTTTTCCTTGATTTCAGTAAGGCCTTCGATAGAGTACCTCAGAAGAGACTCTTAAGAAAGGTGGCAGCTCATGGTATGGGAGGTAAAGTTCTAGCATGGATAGAGGCATGGCTTACCAATAGAAAGCAGAAAGTTTCCATTAATGGGGTCAAATCTGAATGGGGATTTGTCACTAGTGGCGTTCCACAAAGATCAGTTTTGGGCCCATTGTTGTTCATAATTTACATTAATGACCTTGATGAAGGAATTGCAAGTGACATGAGTAAATTTGCTGATGATACAAAAATAGGCCGTATAATTCATTCTGAGGAGGATAACAGTGAACTCCAGGAGGATTTGGATAAATTAATGTCTTGGTCTGAAAAGTGGCAGATGAAGTTCAATGTGGACAAGTGTAAGGTGCTTGTCGTTGGTAATGAAAATATCCCTCGAATTTATAAACTAGGTGAAGTTGAGCTTGATCATACAGAATGTGAAAAAGACTTGGGAGTCATGGTAAGCAGAAATCTAAAGCCAAGACAACAGTGCCTAAGTGTGCGCAATAAGGCTAACAGATTACTAGGATTTATTTCAAGAAGTATAAGCAACAGAAGTCCAAAAGTTATTTTACAGCTCTATACATCACTAGTGAGACCTCATTTGGATTATGCAGCTCAGTTTTGGTCTCCTTACTACAGGATGGATATAGATTCATTGGAGAACATACAAAGAAGAATGACTAAAATGATTTACAGTATAAGAAATCTCCCGTATGAAGATAGACTTAGAGTTGAATCTCCACTCTCTGGAGAGCGTAGAATGGGGGAGATATCATCGAGGTGTACAAGTGGATGATGGGCATAAACAAAGGAGATATTAAATTACTGAGGATATCGAACCAAGTAAGAACCAGAAATAACGGATTTAAATTGGATAAATTTAGATTTAGAAAGGACATAGGCAAGTACTGGTTTTCGAACAAAGTTGTAGATGCGTGGAACAATCTTCCGAGTAGGGTGATAGAGGCTATGACCTTGGGTGGCTTTTAAAAGAGATTGGACAAATATATGAGTGGGAGGGGTTGGGTTTGATTGGTGTCGTGAGTACGGGAATAAATTCTTAGGTAGTGGTGGTTTTGATAAGGACCTGCCTTGTATGGGCCAGTAGGCCTTCTGCAGTGTTCCTCCATTCTTATGTTCTCTGCTTCCTATTGATGAGCTATGACTCGATCCAAGACAACACTTTTCCTGCAATGCCTCTGGTGAGGTACTGAAAAGCCTTACTAAAATCTAAATAAACAATATCGAATTCTTTATCGTGATCAAAAGCCTCAAAAGCTTTACTAAAGAAGGGTAATAAATTAGATAGGCAGGAACGGCCCATCATGAATCCATGCTGAGTATCATTAATCAAATTATGGTTTTCTAGATGGCTTCTTATAATATTTGCTATAATTGACTCTAGTAATTAGTCTACAATTGAGGTCAGGCTTATTGGGCTGTAATTTGACGGTAGTGACTTGTCCCCTGCTATAAAAATAAAAATTACACTACACCTGTTTGACATATGAAATCTAGGAATATTTATTGTAGACATTAGACAATCCAGTGGCTTTATCAATACAAATTATAGGACATAATTTGAAGACAGTAGAACTATATACAACTGCAACGACTACGGTCTGAAAATTTGTATTGATAAAGCCACTGGATGACGAAACGTCTACAATAAAGATAACCAAATGTTGCACGTGAGTCTAATTTTCATCAGTTATAGAGATGTTTTAGCTATAGATTGATTTTGGGATAAAAATTGAATTCTTACGTTGCCAATGGTATTTATGTAGGTCCTGTGTGAGTTGTAATAATAGTTTAAACTAAGAGTTAGTGGTCACCATCTTTCCTATAACTATAACAATAAACTTACCTTACTAGTAATAGTTGTTTGGATGGTCTTCACTGGAATGGTATCAACCTTCGTAATTGATATCGTCAAATTGATTAAATAGACACGTAAGAAAACACTAGGATATATTTGATAGCAAATGTTAGATCATGGGATCTTGATCACTTCTAACAAACAGTGATTATAATGAAAGTATATATAGGCTGAGAGAGAGGTGTGACTCCTGACAATAAGGTCATGTGACTCAAGTCTGAGCACCTCTCACTCACATGAGCCACCAGCCTCAGGTGTCAGGATGACCTGCAAAAAATATATTATTATTATTATTACTATTATTATTATAATCATTATTAAACAGTATTGTACATGAATAGCATTCAATACCGACAAGATGAAAATTAGACGTAAATGAATTGTTCAGAGAACAAACAAGTTGATAGATTAGAGTGATGGACTGACTACATCGACTGAAGACCGAGGGACTGATTACCTCAAACTCTTTCTGATCTTCACGATTCTCCTTTGTATGGAATAATGAAGCTACTGTGTGGCGAAACGTTTTCTCAATAAAGATACCCAAGTGTTGCATATGTGTCTAATTTATCATTAAAATTAGAGTCATCTGCAACATCTTGGAATCTTTATTAAGAATGGTGTATAGAACTAAAGTTAGAGATAAGATAGGTCCCCTTAAAAATAATTATGGGTATCTTACTGACAAAGAGAATGAAATTATGCTCTATTTTTAATAATTATTTTCTCTCGGTTTTCACACAGGAAGACACTAATACACTGCAACAGGCCTACTGGCCCATACTTGGCAGGTCCATGTCAAAACCAACCCACCAACAAAAATATTTGTCCAACCCATCCCCATTCAAGGGGTTGGATTTGAGTGGGACTCGCACTTGAACATAAGAACATAAGAAAGGAGGAACACTGCAGCAGGCCTGTTGGCCCATACTAGGCAGGTCCTTCACAATCCATCCTACTAACAGAATAATTGCCCAACCTAATTTTCAATTCTACCCAAGAAATAAGCTTTGATGATTCTATTAACTCAAGTGCGAGTCCCACTCAAATCCAACCCCTCTCACTCATGTATTTATCCAACCTAAATTTAAAACTACCCAAGGTCCAAGCTTCAATGACCCTACTAGGCAGACTGTTCCACTCATCAACTACCCTATTTCCAAACCAATATTTTCCTATATCCTTTCTAAATCTAAACTTATCCAATTTGAATCCATTATTGCGGGTTCTCTCTTGGAGAGATATCCTCAAGACCTTATTTATATTCCCCATATTAATACCCATCTTCCACTTATATACCTCGATAGACCGTTTGAAGCAAAATAAATCGCCAGGCCCTGATGAGCTTTTTTCAAGTGTTCTTAAGGAATGCAAAATGGAACTCTGTGAACCCTTAACTAACATTTTTAACCTATCTCTTCAAACAGGTGTAGTGTCTGATACGTGGAAGATGGCTAATGTAATTCCTATTTTTAAAGCAGGGGACAAGTCGTTACCATCAAATTACCGCCCAATAAGTCTAACATCAATTGTAGGCAAATTATTAGAACATAAGAACATAAGAAAGGAGGAACACTGCAGCAGGCCTGTTGGCCCATTCTAGGCAGGTCCTTCACATTCCATCCCACTAACAGAATATTTGTTCAACCTAATTTTCAATGCTACCCAAGAAATAAGCTTTGATAATTTTATTTACTCATGTGCAATTCCCACTCAAATCCAACCCCTTTCACTCATGAATTTATCCAACCTAAATTTAAAACTACCCAAGGTCCTTGCTTCAATAACCCTACTAGGCAGACTGTTCCACTCATCAACTACCCTATTTCCAAACCAATACTTTCCTATATCCTTTCTAAATCTAAACTTATCTAACTTGAATCCATTATTGCGGGTTCTCTCTTGGAGAGATACCCTCAAGACCTTATTTATATCCCTTATGTTAATACCCATTTTCCACTTGTATACCTCGATCATGTCTCCCCTCATTCTACGTCTTACAAGTGAATGTAATTTAAGGGTCTTCAATCTTTCTTCGTAAGGAAGATTTCTAATGCTATGTATTAATTTAGTCATTCTACGCTGAATGTTTTCTAACGAATTTATGTCCATTCTGTAATATGGAGACCAGAACTGAGCTGCGTAATCTAGGTGAGGCCTTACTAATGATGAATAAAGCTGTAATATAACCTCTGGACTTCTGTTGCTAACACTTTTTGATATAAATCCCAGTAATCTATTTGCCTTATTACGTACGCTTAGGCATTGCTGTCTTGGTTTAAGGTTGCTGCTTACCATCACCCCCAAGTCCTTCTCGCAATCTGTATGGCTAAGTTCTACGTTATTTAACTTATAAGTGCTTGGGTTATGGACACTCCCGAGCTTTAGAACTTTGCATTTATCTACATTGAACTGCATCTGCCATTTTTCTGACCAGGAATTGAGTTTGTCTAAATCCTCCTGTAGTTCACTGACATCTACGTCTGAATCGATTATCCTACCTATCTTCGTGTCATCAGCGAATTTGCTCAGGCTGTAAGATGCTCTCACAGGAGACGTGTTGGCCAGGCTGTAAGATGCTCTCACAGGAGACGTGTCGACCAGGTGCTTCAGCTCCTTCAGGTCCCTGGTGATGGACCAGTTGCTTCGGCTCCTTCAGTGCCCTGGTGATGGACCGGGTGTTTCGGCTCCTTCAGTGTCCTGGTGATGGACCAGGTGTTTCGGCTCCTTCAGTGCCCTGGTGATGGACCAGGTGCTTCGGCTCCTTCAGTGCCCTGGTGATGGACCAGGTGCTTCGGCTCCTTCAGTGCCCTGGTGATGGACCGGGTGTTTCGGCTCCTTCAGTGCCCTGGTGATGGACCAGGTGCTTCGGCTCCTTCAGTGCCCTGGTGATGGACCGGGTGCTTCGGCTCCTTCAGTGCCCTGGTGATGGACCAGGTGCTTCGGCTCCTTCAGTGCCCTGGTGATGGACCGGGTGCTTCAGCTCCTTCAGTTCGCTCTTTGGTAGTGCCCTGATTATAGGAGCTTGTTCCATGGATGGAGTAGAAGTTGGGTTGGAAAGGTGTTTTTGTTTGTGGGATTGGTTTAGGGTTTGAGGGGGACCTGCCTAGTGGGCGCCGGTTGGCCTGCTGCAGTGTTACTTCCTTCTGTAATCATATGAGAGAGGGGTTAGATTTGAGCGGGACTTGGAGGGTTGTGAAGGTTGCTTGGGTGCCGCTGGGGATGGGATGGGCAAATATTTTTGTTGGTGGGTTGGTTTTGACATGGACCTGCCTAGTATGGGCCAGTGGGCCTGTTGCAGTGTTCCTCCTTTCTTATGTTCTTATTTATATATATTATAAACAACAACGGGCCCAAAACCGATCCCTAAGGAACGCCACTTGTTACAGATCCCCACTCCGATTTAACCCCATTTATGCACACCCTCTGCTTCCTATTGGTGAGCCATGACTCGATCCATGACAACACTTTTCCCCCAATGCCATGAGCAGCCACTTTCTTTAACAGTCTCTGATGTGGTACTCTATCAAAAGCCTTACTAAAATCCAAATAAACAATATCGAATTCTTTATCATTATCAACTGCCTCAAAAGCCTTACTGAAAAAAGTTAATAAATTAGTTAGGCAGGAACGGCCCCTGGTGAATCCATGCTGAGTATCATTAATCAAATTATTCCTATCGAGATAGCTTCTTATGTTATAAGAACATAAGAACATAAGAAATGAGGAACACTGCAACAGGCCTACTGGCCCATACTTGGCAGGTCCATGTCAAAACCAACCCACCAAAAATATTTGTCCAACCTATACCCATCTAAGGAACAAACCTTGACAACCCCCCTTCCCAACCATTGTGCAAGTCCCGTTCAAATCCAACCCCTCTCACTCACAAGAACACAGAAATAAGGAACAATGCAGCAAGCCAACTGGTCCACACTAGGTAGGTCCCCCTATAACCCAAAACCAATTTCACAAACAAAAACTCCTACCCAACCCATCTACTCCATCCATGGAATATGCTTTGATAATTAGGGCACTATAAAATAGGGTACTGAAGGAGCTGAAGCACCCGGTCCACCACAAGAACACCAAAGGAGCCGAAGCACATGATCCATCACCAGGACGTTGAAGGAGCTGAAGCGCATGGTCCATCACCAAGGTATAAAAGGAGTCGAAGCACCTGGTCCATCACCAGGGTACTGAGGAAGCCGAAGCACCTGGTCCATCACCAGGGTACTGAGGAAGCCGAAGTACCTGGTCCATCACCAGGGTACTGAGGAAGCCGAAGCACCTGGTCCATCACCAGGGCATTGAAGGAGCTGAACTTATTCGATTCGACCTGATCTTCATAATCTCCAGACCTACGGTGCTGAATACACCAACTCCAAGGCCGAGGGACTGATTACCTCATCTTTCGAATACAGCTCCACCCTCCTCACATCACGTCCCATAACCTTGCATTGACAAAGCCACTGGATGGCGAAACGTTTAACATAAGAACACAAGAAAGGAGGAACACTGCAGCAGGCCTGTTGGCCCATACTAGGCAGGTCCTTCACAATCCGTCCCACTAACAGAATATTTGCTCAACCCAATTTTCAATGCTATCAGCTATAATCGACTCTAGTAATTTGCCTACAATTGATGTTAGACTTATTGGGCGGTAATTTGATGGTAACGACTTGAAGAAGAATGCTCCCTCATTGAACAAGTTTTTTTCCAAACTTCACTATCCTCGTCACTTCATTAGAGACTGCAGACGACGGGCATTAAACATCTTCAACACACCCAGAGAAGACACTGCTGAGAAGAGATACATAGTTCTTCCCACCAACTCCATTTCCAAACAAGTTTTCAACATTTTTTCTAAGACCTCATTCCGAGTATCCACCTCCACATCCACCACCATCAAGGACATTACCAGTAACAGACAGGAAAAGCTTCAATCCACGGCAGGGGTATACACAATCCCTTGTAATGGCTGCAGCAAATTATACGTTGGCGAAACATCCAGAGACCTACAAACACGCATTTCAGAACACCAGTACGCAGGCAGATCTGACGACTCAAGAAATGCCTGTGTTCAACACCGAAATTTACACAACCATTTAATCATAAGAACATAAGAAAGGAGGAACACTGCAGCAGGCCTGTTGGCCCATTCTAGGCAAGTCCTTCACATTCCATCCCACTAACAGAATATTTGTTCAACCTAATTTTCAATGCTATCCAAGAAATAAGCTTTGATCATTTTATTTACTCATGTGCAATTCCCACTCAAATCCAACCCCTTTCACTCATGAATTTATCCAACCTAAATTTAAAACTACCCAAGGTCCTTGCTTCAATAACCCTACTAGGCAGACTGTTCCACTCATCAACTACCCTATTTCCAAACCAATACTTTCCTATATCCTTTCTAAATCTAAACTTATCTAACTTGAATCCATTATTGCGGGTTCTCTCTTGGAGAGATACCCTCAAGACCTTATTTATAAGAAGAACATAAGAAAGGAGGAACACTGCAGCAGGCCTGTTGGCCCATACTAGGCAGGTCCTTCACAATCCGTCCCACTAACAGAATATTTGCTCAACCCAATTTTCAATGCTACCCAAGAAATAAGCTTTGACAATTCTACCCACTCATGCGCGAGTCCCACTCAAATCCAACCCCTCTCACTCATGAATTTATCCAACCTAAATTTGAAACTACCTAAGGTCCTAGCTTCAATAACCCTACTAGGCAGACTGTTCCACTCATCAACTAGCCTATTTCCAAACCAATACTTTCCTATATCCTTTCTAAATCTAAACTTATCTAACTTGAATCCATTATTGCGGGTTCTCTCTTGGAGAGATATCCTCAAGACCTTATTTATATCCCCTTTGTTAATACCCATTTTCCACTTGTATACCTCGATCATGTCTCCCCTCATTCTACGTCTTACAAGTGAATGTAATTTTAGGGTCTTCAATCTTTCTTCGTAAGGAAGATTTCTAATGCTATGTATTAATTTAGTCATTCTACGCTGAATGTTTTCTAACGAATTTATGTCCATTCTGTAATATGGAGACCAAAACTGAGCTGCGTAATCTAGGTGAGGCCTTACTAATGATGTATAAAGCTGTAATATAACCTCTGGACTTCTGTTGCTAACACTTCTTGATATAAATCCCAGTAATCTATTTGTCTTATTACGTACGCTTAGGCATTGCTGTCTTGGTTTAAGGTTGCTGCTTACCATCACCCCCAAGTCCTTCTCGCAATCTGTATGGCTAAGTTCTACGTTATTTAACTTATAAGTGCTTGGGTTATGGACACTCCCGAGCTTCAGAACCTTGCATTTATCTACATTGAACTGCATCTGCCATTTTTCTGACCAGGAATTGAGTTTGTCTAAATCCTCCTGTAGTTCACTGACTTCTACGTCTGAATCGATTATCCTACCTATCTTCGTGTCATCAGCGAATTTCCTCATATCACTAGAAATTCCCTCGTCAAGGTCATTTATATAAGAACATAAGAACATAAGACAGAAGGAACACTGCAGCAGGCCTGTTGGCCCATACTAGGCAGGTCCTCACAATCCACCCCACTAATAGAATATTTGCCCAACCAAATTTTCAATTCTATCCAAGAAATAAGCTTTGATAATTCTATTTACTCATGTGCGAGTCCCACTCAAAGCCATCCCCTCTCACTCATGAATTTATCCAACCTAAATTTAAAACTACCCAAGGTGCTAGCTTCAATAACCCTACAAGGCTGATAAATTAGACACATGCAATGGAAATAAATGGTATAAAATACCGACACAATGGAAAAATAAACACAATAAACGATCACATTATACTGCTTATATGTTTATTAGACACATATGCATTGAAAATTAGGTTGAGCAAATATTCTGTTAGTGTTTTATGATTGTCCTGCAAAATCCGCATCCGCATCCGCCCGGATGTCAAGATGTAACATCCGTAATCCGCATCCGCATCCGCATTTTACTGTAAGCAGATATCCGCATCCGCAAAATAAGTAAGACGGAATGGAATGGGCCAGTGGGCCTGTTGCAGTGTTCCTCCTTTCTTATGTTCTTATTTATATATATTATAAACAACAACGGGCCCAAAACCGATCCCTGAGGAACGCCACTTGTTACAGATCCCCACTCCGATTTAACCCCATTTATGCACACCCTCTGCTTCCTATTGGTGAGCCATGACTCGATCCATGACAACACTTTTCCCCCAATGCCATGAGCAGCCACTTTCTTTAACAGTCTCTGATGTGGTACTCTATCAAAAGCCTTACTAAAATCCAAATAAACGATATCGAATTCTTTATCATTATCAACTGCCTCAAAAACCTTACTGAAAAAAGTTAATAAATTAGTTAGGCAGGACCGGCCCCTGATGAATCCATGCTGAGTATCATTAATCAAATTATGCCTATCGAGATGGCTTCTTATGTTATCAGCTATAATCGACTCTTTAAATTTTCCTACAATTGATTTAGATTTTTTTAAGCGGTAATTTGATGGTAACGACTTGTCCCCGTTTAAAATAGGAATTACATTAGCCATCTTCCACTATCCGCACTACACCTGTTTAAAAAGAAGGAAAAAAGTTAGTTATTTCCCGAGTTTTTATTTTTGCATTCCTTAAGAACCCTTTAAAAAGCTCATCAGGGCCCCGATTTATTTTGCTTCAAACGGTCTATCTGTTTGATAACCTTTTTTGCTAGTGACTGTGATACTACAACAAGAAACGCAAGACTCATCGCCAGAGAAGACAACACGAATACCGAAAATCCTAGAATCACATCATCTGTATATCCAAAAATTCAACCAGAACAATGGCTTCTAACAACATAGCTGAACCCCATTGCCAAGAAACTTTTCAAAGCATCCCCCCTAGAACCCCCAAAAATGGTACACTGCAGGGGCCTTTAAATCACACAATGTTTTTTAAATATCACACTACTTTTAAAACTGTGACATGCAGCTTTCTCCACCTGACCCAGCATTTCCACCCCAACTATACCCTATATATATCTTCTGTTTTCATTTTCCAGGTAGATCTGTATGTGACTTCGATAAAGCACTGCGGGGGGAAACGTTGTCAATAAAGGATCAATTATACTGCTTATGTGTTTATTTTTCCATTGTGTCGGTATTTTATACCATTTATTTCCAGCCTGTAGGGGTGTTCCCCCATCTACGATGTGCTTGTGTTGAATTAGCAGGGGGAGACTATGTGATTTGGGGGGTTTTTTTTAAATTTTTAACCGAAGGTAACTG